>CAWVNZ010001543.1:0-127216 GCA_963930735.1 Dioctria linearis | reverse complement strand
ACTCCGATGAGAGATGATAGCGTTATCAGGTATAGTTGTGAAAAACAGAGCATCTACAGCACTTCCATAAAGAAGAAAAATGTCTTCGGCGTACGATTTGCAACTAAAACAAAATAATATTCAAAGAACAACAAGAAAACCTCTCTGCAGGCTTATCTGACGCTATCAAAATTTATTAACTTTACAGACAGAAACTATTTTCCTTCCTTCACACTGTAATCACGGAAAGTGTGTAACCTTTTTAACCGCGCACTATGTTTATGTACAAAAGGGAGCCATCTTATATCTATCTAAAAGGAGTTTCTATTTCACTACTGCGGAATGAGTTGATAAATTTCAAAAAGGATATGAACTTTGGGTGGCATAATAAATCATAAAGAAAACGAAAAAAAGTGAAATCTCTGTGCGAAGTGTACATAAAGTTTGCTGAGTGGGATAAGCACTTAATGTGCACCCTGTATCGCTGTCGTTTAGTTTTGCAGTGCTGTTTCATGAGTTATATATGTATAGGATAAAATCTCACTCGTTCCCATACTATTCCTTGTCATAATTTTTCTTATGATCGAATGAATGTGTATGTGCTTCTGTTGAGTATGTAGTTTTGTCGGGTATTTATCTTCCTTCACATGTTATTTGAACACTTTTGTTGAGAGGAAATTAGCTGTGCTTGCACATGGTCTGATAAAAAGTGTTATATCCTTTGCAAAATTGGAAATGTTTCATTTCTCGACAATATTCGCTGGTTTACAATGGAATTTTTGAAAACATTTCTGATTGGATAAAAGTAATATGTGTGTGTGTCTGTGTATATGTATGTCCAAAAGGGAATAAGTGTTTATGTAAGATCTTTAAAGCCTATATGAAGTTGTTAAAAATATGCGTATCTACAGCCTGATGGTATTTTTGAACGGCCATAAAACTTCCAGTATAATGCAATTGATCCTGGTAAGAGATAGTTCCCATCCTGCAATGGCAATGACGAAGATATTAGTACTACGAGATTACGATCAGGCTCAGGAAAGAAATCACAAGCACAAGCTACTTTCTACGGACTTCAAGCTTTCCGGAAAATCTGCAGAGCTAATCGAATGATGAAATTCTCAAATTAAAATTTCCTGAGTGGAATATGTGATTGATTCATAAGTTCTGGAACCTCCAGTAAAACTTAATAAAAACAGAGAGAAACAACGATTTATGGTGTAAAGAAGGAAATTTGAAGGAAATATTATACCATAGAAGAGAGAGTAGTACGCGTTTTAGCTTATGGTGAATCGTTAAATGGAAAGGACCAGGAAAGCTATAATTAGGTACATTCAGGTTTCTCCGGTCACTAGCTACTGTCAACTGAGGAAGCAACTTATCGCTATTGGCGTAGTCACTGATCCTCCTTACAGACTTTAACCGACGGATCATAAGATTGTTTTACATATATTCTGAGGATTTCTGATGAAAGCTAAGAATGGAATGGTAACTTTTGAATATCTATAACTGAAACCTCTTCATATGGTGAATAACTGGGCTCGCTAGGTACTCGATCGAGAGGGATATGAGCTGTATAAAATTATGCGCATACACAATTGTGCTAAATTTCACATCTATACAAACTTAAAAAAAATGCAGCCCATTGAACAATCTAAGAAGACAGCAAAGTGTGCTCTCTACTAGTTCATCATAGTGTTAAGCCGTAATTTATTGAGGATGATCATTCTATGGCTACCTATACCTATAGATATTTGTATAAGATTTGTCGCTCCACACTCTAACCCCAAATTTCAATCCATCTATGTATAACGCTAGTGCTCCACTGGGGCTAGTCTGGATATTTCAAGCCTTTCTGTTGATCACTATTTTCGACATTTGTAACAATATGAGTCTCATCGGCATATGGTGTGATGTCATTACAAGTTTAGAAATTTCATTGAGAGCATCTTCAATAGTTTTGAGACCCAGTCCAAGTTATCTTCCAAGAAGCACCTCCACATATATCCTGTATGCAGTACTTGCTACTGTATGCTTTACTTACATGAGCAGAGTTGTGATGTAAGCGGAGGTTTCCAGTATCATTGTTGATGTTCTAATGTGCATGTGGACTGTACATCTGTTATTTATTATATCTGTGATAAAAATGTAATTACACAAGTGCACGGTTAGAATTGATCGTGTTAACATTTGCCAGTTCTATCGCTCAATTCCCTATCAACTCAATGCCGATGAGCTGACTCACACAAGAGTCTGTCAAAGGACCCCTCAGTATCCTCCGCTAAAAGATGGGTTGACCCTTTCTTCCTCGGCATTTAAAAGGAATCAGTCACTTGAAAGCTGAAAAGATTGAAATCGTTAATTTCAATATCTCGACCGTTGGCTATAGATGTTCTCCTAAATATTCTTGTATTCTGAAAGTAAATCGGCATCAGAAGTCTACAGAGCTCTTCCCCAGATTACATATATAGAACTATTAGTTAACGATCTCTACTTAATCTCCCGGGATTCTCTTATAACACGTCCTCTTCTAGATCAGGTTATTGGAGTTATTGAATGCCCCAGTGTGCCAACTAAAGCTTACTAAGAAATAGTTCGTAGAAGTACCTACTGTCGCTGATTGGAGAATTTGACATATCAAATATATTTACAGCAACAAATCGAATAGCAAACATCAGGCAACCATTAGAGGACATTAAAAATTATTTATAAGTATTCGGTGGTGTAGTCGGAACTATTTTGGCTTATAGTTTCATTAGCAATTGGTTGAAATCCTATTGCAAATAAATCTTATAGGTGTGTGGCTCTACGCTTAGTAGAGGTTATTTGTTGGTTCGACAGAATAGAGGCACATTTTGTCAGAGATTATCTCAAATTTTGTAAAGTCTTTGAAAATTTTTAGGATTTCTATGCTGCAATTTTATTAACGAGATTTGATTGCAGGTCCAAGTCACAAGCAACCTCTAAAAATTGTCATCGAATTAAATTAAAATTCGTAACTCCCTGAAAATGGAACACTTGTAAAAGGTGGCGTGGCAACTGTTTTCAATTTTTACATTATTCAAGAGGTGAGGAAAATTTTACCATTTTGGTGACAATATGCAGATCACTTGATAACCCTAATTTTGCTGGAAGTTAGCTTTCACGTTGATGAATTATTTAGCGTGCTCCATCGTATTAACTTGGATTTTACGACGTAGGTGCTTTCTTCTGCTTGGAATAATTTATGAACTGCTCCAACAAGAATAGGTCATTTGGGGTAGTACCTACACATGCACATAGAAACATACTTCACGGAAGCTATCTGATTTGTTGTTTGTTTTAGAATTCTTTCGACTGTTGATTTAGTCAGTCGTGGAATTGTTTCATATGGTACTTTTCGTCAGAATGGTTTTTAAATTTGTTTAGTCATATGTGAAAAATTGTCCTTTACTTGTATTAAGCGATGAGAAATCCGGTTTGTAACAGAGCGAGCTTTTTTGAAGTTAAACGACAGCGATTCCTGAGATATGCAAATGTACAGGCTGTTTCAGTTATTTAAACGCCAATACTTAAGTTAGCGTGTGATGTAATAGTAGTCATCCGTTTAAAGAAAATATGTTGTGTTTTGTATTTAAAAAAAAAATTAAATATTTAAATTCAAAAGCCCCAACAATAATGTATTTTACGTATTTTGACCCAAAGAAACAATTGATTTTGTCACATAATATACTTGGTGTTGCAATATCCTATACATCTACAACACTAACGGAAGCCCATCGAAATTATGCGCAGATTGAAAAATAATTATTTGCTATTATTTTCGGGTGCATAAAATTTGACCAATATTTTTTCTAGGCAAAGGCTCAAAGTTGATAGCGACCATATAAAAAACCTCAATGTATGTAAAGTATCGTCCAGACAAGAATTATGATGCGATTACAGTCCTACGATTGGAATTTATCATACATGCAACCTTACCCAGTTATACATTGACTAAGTTTGAAAAAAGGCCTGGATGTAAATCTATCTGTTATGCAGACAACGCTTACATTTTCGCCGTTCGTCATTAGAAGATGCAGGCTGGATTAAAGTAAGTTGTTGAATATTATCGGTCAGCAGGGTTGGCCTGATGCAATAACAACAACAAGTAAACTGTTAAGCAGAACCATATTTTAATTTCTGTGATAAGATCATCATTTTTTTTATAATATCTGGTAAATTACGGTCTGAAAACTTAAATATTCTCCACGAAAGTCACCTGGATATTGAAAGATGTCACAGTATGTGTTACGCCGCAGGACTTTAAAAAGCTTATTTATTTATTTAATTATTCAAAAGTTAAGACGACAGTATACTGATACAGTTATTCCATTAATATACTACCATATAATTATTACAATCTTTTAAAAATTATTTAGAGAAACAAGATATAAAGAAGAAAGGAAACAAGTTGTATGAAATTATGAATATTTTTTTTTTTTTTAAATATGCTCACCACACTACTTAGTTAAAAGTTAATAAGAAATTCAGGTTTACAATTTCAATTAACAATAATTCTGGAGGTGAGTTAGGGGGAAATAATACGAAAAGTAAGAGAGGGTGAAGAATGATGAGTTACAAGAATATGAAGGAAAACTCAGGAACGTGAACATTATTTAGTAACCATTAAGAAAGAGAGGAAATAACATAGTGGTAATCTTAAATCGCAGACCCGTAATATGGAAGTATGTAAAATCATACCGGAAATAAATTGCTAGAGTATATTTCATTAAAAATTATTTGCTTGAAACTAGCAAGGCTTCTATTATTAAATAAATCGACATTATTAAAGAAAGTATTACGACTTTTTTGAATACGGAAGTTGGGTGATTTATTTCTTAAATTAGTTCTGGCTAATGGAAGATTAAATGTGTTGAAATAACGCTATAGACGAGATGGAACATTAAAGCTTAGGTTCGATATTAATTCAAGACAATCCACTATGTTGCTAGTAATCTTATACAAAAAAATTTCATCCAAAATAAGTCTGCGGTTTTGAAGTGTAATCATTGAAAGATTATTTAGTCGTTGAGGATATTCGCATTGAGTACCGGATAGTTTGTATTGGAGATATCTTGTGAAACGCATTAATGGAAGTTCCAGATCATTTATATATATGGAATAAAATGGACTCCATACTGGTGAGCCGTTTTCCAAAATGCTTCTTACAATGGAGTTAACTATTGTTACATGCGAATGAGCAGATTTGAAAGATTTACGTGATCTAAATAAAAATCCTAAGACTTTGAAAGCTCTAGCCGTTATATAGTTAACATGAGAAGAAAATAATAATTTATCGTCAAAAATAACTCCAAGATCTTTAATTTCATGCACCAAAGACAACGCGGCATTATTGATTGAATAATCAAATTGAAGTCTCTGCCGTTTCCTAGAAAAGGATATAAATTTGCATTTGGTAATATTAAGGGATAGGAAGTTTTCTTCGCACCAGTTTTTGAATTTATTTAGATCATTTTGTAATATTAGGCAATCATTTACAGTATTTATCACGCGAAAAATAAAGAAGCATAAAGAAGGTCCTGTGATTCCTGCTTTATAAATAGGTGTAGTAAAACATCTCTTTAAAATCTTAGGAAAAATGTTTTTTCTAATTGACATATTGAACAGGTCGGTTATAGGGATTGAGAGGGCTGCAGAGCATTTTTTGTAAAACAAATTGGGAATTCCATCAGGGCCAGCTCTTTTATTACCATCCAATTTAAAAATAACCTGTTTCACATCCCATTGAGAAACAATGTTAAAACAAATAGATGCATTATAGTTATTCGGAGAAATGTTATCGTACACTAAAGCATCAGGCACAGATTGATATACTGAGCCAAAATATTCAGAGAGCATATTACATATAGTATCAGGGGAGCTAGATATGTTGTCTCCATACCTCATGTATTTGGGAAACGAATTAGTGGCTTTAAGGCCTTTAGTAAAGTTCCAGAATCTCTTAGGGTTATTATTAACGGCAGTCTCTGTGTCCACTATATAAGCTTTGTAACATTCTTTTAACAGTATTTTAGAAATTTTTCGAAAATAGGAAAAAGTCTGATAAATCTCAGAATTTTTAGTGCGAATATACATATTTCTATACTTCTGTTTCAATTTCATTGCCATACGTAATTTCGGAGAAAACCAATTTGGAAAATTATTAGAGGAATTAGGCACTTTCGGAACAAAGATCTCAATATATTGATTGAGGATATTATACAAATTACCAAATGATCTGTCAACATTATTTGTAATGACTTGTGCGAAATCGTATGAAGATAAAAATTCATTTATTCTTTCGTAATTAGCTAATTTGAAATTTCTCGTACTCGTTTTACATTGGCCCATGTGCTGGAATTTATCTAAAGTAAGCAACACATCAAGAGGAGGGTGGCGGGTATCAATACGACTCAGTGGCGTTTGAGATTTATGAACCGATATATTCTCACTTAGTGTGTCCGATAATACCAAATCGAGAATTCTCTCATTGCCATTCAATTGGTCATTGTATTGATTTAATCCACAAAAGGACATACAATTTTGAAGACAGTTACCAGTTACCATATAACCAGTTTAAAGATGGCAAATTAAAATCGCCCACAATTATTGTTTTGGAATTTGATGGCAGTAATAATGATTTATCACAGACATTTGAAAAAAAACAGAGTCATAGACTTCGCAAGAACTTTTTTGTGGTATGTATATACACCAAAAATAAAGTGAGAAATTATTAATTGCAATTAAGACTACTAAGTCTTCATTGTTTGTTTCCAGTGCCACTTCCCGCAAGATTTAAATCTATTATGCACAGCTATTACGCACCCGCCACCGTCTAGTTTATTTGTTTGGTCATAATTACGATCTTTTCTAAATACGGTAATACCTATTATCAAAAATTTCAGTACTCATTACTCCATCCCGTAAAAATGTTTCTGTAAAACTAATAATATCATAATCGCTTGCCAATATTTCAAGTCTAACGTCTTTGGTTTTACTACGCAATCCTCTAACATTCTGATAGTATATATTTAATTGCATTACTACTGATATATTATGATTTAAATAAAAAATTAATTAGAATATTTTTTTGAAATAAAATCTATAGATTCAACGTTCTTGATAATGTGAGAGATCGAGGACTCATCCTTCTTCATATCTATTTTCCATTCTTCACCCATAAGTACTTAAAATTAAGTTGCGATTTACCCAAACCAGCTTTATAAAACAAAGTTCTCTTAGACCTAGATAAAAATTCATTAATATAAACACTATTATTGTCAGTATAGTCTAGATGATTGGTACAAAGATCCTTTTTCAACTAATATGCCGCTAATACCCGATCACGAATGAATTCGCTTCTGTATTTGACTATAATCGGTTCAGATTTAGATTGTTTTCCTGATCTGTAGGCCTTTAAAACGTCACCATCACCCAGGGGAAGTTTGAATACATTATGAACTTTCTTGACCACTTCCAAAATATTTTCATTTTCAGTAACTGGGATATTAACTATTTCAATAAAATTGGTTAAGGTGTTATCTTCAACTTCAGTTAATCGCCTTTTTATTATTACGAGTTCTTTGGATAGTCTATATTTCTCCTCCTCTAAAGTTTTTATTCTTCTCTCTTGTTCATGTAAGGATTCTGCAATTTTCCGGATATCATTGAAGTTAGACACAAGAGAGTGCACAGAGTTGTTAAACTCTTCCTGCCTTAATTTGATTTTATCAATATCAGATGATATTATCTTTATTGCAGTCATAAAGTCGGTTGAGGTATCCTCTGAATCCGAATCACCAGTGATAATTGAAATATTTGAGTTAGTTTTTGTGCACACTAGGCAACGGTAGGCAGCCATTCCACTCTCCATATTTGTTTGCAACTCTTTACTAATTTTTGCGCAAGTAATATGAGTGTAATTATGGCAATCGACACATTTCACTCCCTTATTTACTCGAGAAATGTTAGATGCAGAATTGCAAATTTAATAGATGGACACAGCAATATTGTAATTTTATAAATCGTAAAGAGTTCCAGTTTGTATGCAAGGAAATAGAAAACTTCAAAAATACCTCCTGAACATACAACATCAGTCAGACGACACTCTGTACCAACATCCAGCACGAGAAATCTAGAGGTTATGTCCAAAGAAAATCCGGTACGGTTGAAAAATATCCAGGCTCTTGTTAATATGTTGGTTCACTTGAAACTCCAGTCAATTGAAGAAAGTGCCTGATGGCTCATATCACTTGCAGTGATAGCAAAAGTCCCAAAAATGATTATGACGTACAATAGATGGATACAGCAATTGTGATATCGTAAATCGTAAGAGTTCCCGTTTTCGTACAAGAAATAGAAAAATTCAAAAATACCTCGTGAACATCCACATCAATCAGAAGACACTTTACACCAATATCCAGCACGTGAGACCTGATTTAAGGATGTTAGGTTATGTCTAAGGAAATTCAGCTCCGGTTGAAAAAATATCCAGGCCCTCATTAATATCCACCAAATTGGATTAAATTTATTGAGATTATTGAGATTTGTGAGTATGAAGCCCTTAAAATCACCACATTTGTTCACTCGAAATCCAGTTGAAGAAAGTGCTTGATGGCTCGTATCACGGACAGTGGTAGCAAAACTCACAAAAATGATTATGACGTATATTCCACAACAAAACTTTAATGTACATTAATAGCAGTTGTAGCAAAAAGTAGTAATCTTTATACATTCTTTCAGATACTTTATATAAATCAATTAAATTCCAAAAATAAAAGTATACTTCAGAGAACAAATGTCAATTCCAGTCTTCTTCTTCTTCTTATAAACCTAAAAAACTAAAACTGAAACAACCATTCGACAAAATTTAGGCAGCGATAATTTTTTTTTCCTTAATTATATATTTTTTATTTTTTTCTAATCCTTTATTTTTATTTATTTTATTTATCAGTGCAACATGGTTGGGATTCGGAATCGTTACAGACACAGTCTAGATCGGCGAGTGTATCTCTTGAAAAGCTGGTCAATACTATGTAAAAATAACGTGCTTGGTTTTTTTTCCGTCAGAAAAAACAACTATATTTCTCTTTGTCACACACATGCTCAATATCCTTAAATGCTACATGCTACTTCAAATTCAATATAGTTTCTTAAAATTGACGGCAAAGTTAAATAAAATTAAGGTAAAAACTAAAAATATCTACCTCAGATTTAGGAAATTTTCCTTATTAATTTCCTTATTTTCCATTATTCCTATGATGTAAATTAAAAAAACAAATGTCCCTAATATTTAATTAGTAAATAAGGATTGCATTGAAGGCCTAATTTAAAGAATTTTATTAAGCAATATTTCGTTCATAATCTGCTTATGTCTAGTTTGCGTAATTTTAACCAAAATAGGAAATGCAAACTGTAATATTACTTGGACCATATATTCGACACCTAAATAATCGAACAGAGCCAGACATTCCTCACGAGGTAGAGGACATATACCTTGGAATAAAGTTGGTATACACCTTTTGGACTTCAGTGTTATTGACAACCACTCTAAATATATAAAGATAAAATCGCTGAACATTAGCCATACAAGTACTACAGTTATAATACCTCTTAAATTTATATTTGCTAGGTATGGCACATATTCCGAAAGATGTTTTCAGACAACGTTCTCCCTTTTAGTTCAGGCAATTAAAAGAAATTTTGTGAAATCTTGATTATTGATTCCATATACTTCTAGATAGAACGGATATACAGAATAAAATATTCAGACTACGAAAAACCTACTCATATCTCAATTCCCCAACATAACTACTAATGTTCAGAAATCTAAGAATAAAATTACCAATACTACAAAATAATTTTATCCCTCCATTAGTCAACACAAAAGCTTATAATAAACGCTTACATATATTGAAGAATAAAGTAAAAAAATATTATAATCGAGGCACAAAAAATTTAAATCAATCAATTTTAAATAGGGTCAAGATGTACACTGAATTCCAAAGAAGATTATATTCATATCTGTTGCCATTCAACATAAAACTTTCTAAGCGTTCCACGGAATTTAATATCATCATTGAATTTCTTCTTACTCCTGAAATACATTGCTGATTTCTTTTATTAAATTAACCGTTACTTTTATCGTAAAATACTGTATCAATATTAGTTTTTCACATCGAATTTAAAATTTGCAGAGCCTTCAATTTCAAAAGAGCTCCAATACTTTGGGAATACGCAAATGTAACCATTTCG
Source organism: Dioctria linearis (assembly GCA_963930735.1). Taxonomy (NCBI): domain Eukaryota; kingdom Metazoa; phylum Arthropoda; class Insecta; order Diptera; family Asilidae; genus Dioctria; species Dioctria linearis. The sequence continues at coordinate 116,962 of CAWVNZ010001543.1, read as the reverse complement.
AGTTTTAGTGTATTTTTCCTCACTCGTCATATCATAAGTGAAAATGGTTTGAAAAGTTTGTTGGCAGATTAAGATTTCCTAGGCGTCTCCATTAGACCCTATATTAGAACAAACGCACAGCTACTGGGCAATTATACCCTTCCCCCAGAATTCCTCTGAGCGTTTTTAAGAAAAATGTAAGTATTTATATTTAAATATAAAATAAAAACAAATCTGTCCCAAGTAACTAGATGGTGTCAAGTTATTCAAGTTATTCAACACTCGACAAAACAACAAACATCTTTAATCTACACAATTTTTTGTTCGTCTGATGTTCTCTGGTACTCGTATATACATATGCTAATTTTTATCGAGTTACCACCACCAGAATATTAAAAATAGAAAATATTCTAAAAAGTCGAAAAATTGTTACTTCTTTAGTAGGAATAAATTCAAGCTGAAAGTTTTGTATGAAATGCGCAATTTCTTTCTTCAAACAAAAATTTCATTTAAATATAAATATATAAATTCCTATGGGACGCTGTAGGCTGAACCAAGCACAGCGTCCCATCATCATAGCATCCAACATGACATCTAACCTCCGACTCGGCCAGCAGAGGCCAGTGCTTGTATATAATTGATTTCTTTGACTCAAACTTACTGTGACAAAATCACCTACGAACACGGCAAGGACACCATGTCCAACCACTGATCGAATGGTTTGAATGGAACCGCTTTCGCCTCAAACTTACTGTAGCACAGTCATACCACAGAGGCGCTGAAATTGTGGCAGCGTCTTTGCAACAACAAAGTCAACGCAAAAAATTAAAGAGATTTAACTTATCGGACTCATTTGTATGTTTTGCGTATGTGCATTGCTATGGGACACTGAGCAAAACGTAGCATTTTCAAGATAGGACTTTGAATGAATAAATTCTAAAGTTGTATATGAGTGGGGATGTCGTTTCCACACTCGATTGTTGCTTTTTTTTAAATTATGCAAGGATAATCAGATAATGACTGTCTTGTAATATGATTTATGTTTCTCCTTAGCTGAGAAACACTTTTTTTTTGTTTGAGGATTCTGGCGAACGAGTAAGGTAAATGAATTAAATATGCATGGTAAGGTAATCATTATGATGTGTTACTTACGTTTCTTTTTAATGACGTTGGGGCTACTGAGTTGAATTCTTGAGATTATGGCAGAGACTGTATGCTATGAATAGATTAAATTGGTTGCATGAAAGACATGATTGCCACTACTAGAACTTGAAATATCGTTCCTAGTCGAACGTGTTACTCTACAAATAAAGCTTCTTCCATGGCGTTATATTTTAAACTCTTTATTGACTAATTCCTTCTGGAGCAAAACATCATCTGATTTGAAGTTAATGCTCTACACTTAAGCGTTCCGCCGCATATTTAAATAAGGACTTAACGAGACCTATTGGCGCAAGAACTTATATCCGATATAGGGGTATACATTTTACATAAATTCTAACGATTTAAATAAAGATTTATTAAAAACTGAAATTTCGCGTATTTCTGACTTATCCTTTTGGTCCGTATCTGGAGCATCTTTGTGGAGCTAAAAAATATTTTGCTCTTTAGAAAAACTCTGCTCTAAAGTTTTACTTTCAATTGGAAAAATGTTTTGTTCCAACCGCGGTAAAATGCGTTTTTCTAAGAATTTTCCGCTCCTACTCGGAGAAGAGCTGAGTGCATCACTATTGTCGATGCGATATTTTAAGCCCCCAGGATTGTAGTGTATTGCATGTCCATAGCTTGGAAGCAAAATTTCGCTGTAAGTAACACCCAAAATGAATTTCTTCCCTTCTACTGAAGCCAACGAACCACCACTGGGATTCTACCTGTATAAATGGCTGAACAATTAATTGGAAAATATGAAACTTAAATAAATGTTGACCATAAAAATTTGATAACTTATTCATAACATAATCTGACTTCGTTATAGTTCCCACATCTTTACTACCGTCGTATACACTCGTTGAGTATATTGAAAATCAATTTATTTTGAAAACTCTATATGTATGGTAAATATTTTTCGACCACCCCAACTTTATTTAATCACTTTCATCTGGATCCACATAATTTTGTAAAAACTTTTTACATTTAAATTTGATTTTCATATACGGGGGATAACTTTTATCCCACAATTGAATTGGCGTAAACCCGTCAACAGAGAGCAGTAGAGAAAGGCGTGAATTACCATAACCAGTTAATTAAAACTTTTATCAAATTATCATAAACATATAGACAAATACACACCCACCCACACTGATAGAATACTTCACGAATTTTAATACTAAATTTCACTTTGCTTGGTATACACGACTCTTGTGAACGCGTTTTCCCATCGTTGTTTAATTTAATCTGCGAACATTGTTCTCACATGAGTCTGCGATGAGGTTTCAGCACGAATCGAAGGCGTATGGCGAATTGAATTTTGTTCCTCTTATAGCTATAGGAGCAAAACATTGAAATTAAATGAGTTGGAAAGTTCTATGAAATGAGACAGGAGGAGAGCCGAAAATAGAAAATTGAAAATTTGTTCTTTAGGTTCATTGATGTCTGGGTTTTAAATTTAATTATTCGAAAAATGCGAGGGAGGGGATCCCACAGTTCACGTTAAAGTTTGAGATCGAATTTGTTGAATTGGATGAAAAATTCTTCAATTTAGATTATTCTATTTATGCCTATATCGCAAGAGGTATCTATATTTCGTACAGTTAATACCAGTAGATCGAGCTTATCGTAACTATGCCAAAAAATCGGACGAAACTGAAATACATATGTATTAGTTAGACGTTATGGAAATGCAATCACTGATTTATATGTTAAGTATCCTATTGCTTATTACATACTTTCATTCATACACAAAATTGATTTTCGAGTATTCCTTAGCTTTCTTTTAAAGTTATTAAAATATTTCAGTTCAATCGATAAAAACAAAAGCACAGAGCAGCAGAACTATCAACAGTGATATGGTTCAGCTGTTTCCAAAGGGAATGCCCATTTTAGGCCCAACACCACCAGACATGATAGATATCTTAAACGATGCATAATGATACTCTGAACATATTTTATTAACAATGTTCATTTTGATTAAGTGGTGGTAGCGTGGGAGGTCAATCTTAATACATTTTCGAATCGAATTTCATAGGTCCTGTGAAGAATTTTGAGTACCCGCACTACTATACCTGGAGGCTTAAATAGCTATTGATAGCCATCCCCGTACTCACTTTTTTAGTATCCTCTTTTTTCTTCGAACTGAAGTACTAGATTTTTCGCACCTTAGATCGCCTCTAACTAGGTAGGGTTATGTCTGATCGGAAAAGGGTTTCACTGCTCGCCTCAGCTCATTACCAGCTACAATACGCAGAGGAACATTTTTTTCTGCATACTTTAAGACTGGTGGTAGGAACCCCGGGCGCGGGGGGGATGTTATTCCTATACCGCACATTTCATATGAAATTAAAAGTGTCGCCGAGTACTATCGGGCGGCGTACTTTTTTCAGAAACCTTTCTCGGGAAGTTTTTCACGCCGGAAAACCCATTTTCATGCACTTGGGTCACATATACCCCAGCAGCTATATTTTTGCCGTTCTTTCTTCCATGACCATTAGTGCTCTGTGGTGAACATTTTTCTCGTAGGAAGTCATTTTCCTCGAGTCACCAATTTCGCGCAATGACGAGAAGCAAAAAAGTCCACTTTTCACCCTACAAAGTTAATCATGTTACATCCGATCGCCAAAGCTTTCCCCCGCTGAATTAAAATAAGCATTAAGTCTTGAGTTGTCGGGCCTAAACTTGTATGAAAAGTGGGCATTCTCCTTTGTAGTGCTTCGCTTTAACTCAAGTTTTTTTATAAATTCATAGGGAAATCTAAGAAGCTAAGAAGCAGAAAATTACTGTAAAGCCCGTTTTGAATATATGAATGAGAGCTTAGGGCATTAGCACAATTTCGATTTAATCGTCAGTAATTATTCACTGCTGCTAAAAAAACTGTTTTAGAATTTCAAACCAGTGAGTGCAAAAGACATGCTTTGCGTTCGCTCCCCAATTTACACATAGATTTCGCTGTTACTGAGAGGTGTTCTTCCGCGCTCGAACATTGGAGTAGCTAGTGCCAAAAACAAAAACAGATTGCAAATGGCCGACCTAGATGACATTCTCATACATTCATGTATACGTTTAAACATTATCTTGACCAGCTTGGAGCCTTTAATGTTGAGGCTCCCCACATGACGGGGTCTGCGTCTGTCGGATCTACGCCATTGGATCAAGGTGCTAATTTAATTCCCACTAGAAAACGTCTGTCACACCAAAGTTCAAAGTTTAAATGCGTGCAAATTTTAAACAAGTTTCTTGTAAGAGCACTCACGAATTGTTTTTAAAAAAAATACATTACCGGGTAATATTTGCCAGATTTACATAATACTAGAACTTCTTAGACACTTGAAAACTATTAACACTTGAATTTATTCATTTCCATCATTAATTTAGCTGACTAGACTATTCGACCCAAACTAGTATGGCTTGGGCTCAGATCGATCCGGTACACTTACCAATAATGGTCAAGGTATTTTGCTAATAATAATATAACTAGGAGGGACCATAATATGTTGGCCCAGTTACGAAATTTTTATCAAGAAACAAATGATATTTATAATTTTTTTCATATACTGAAATGGGTTTTAAGAAAATAAAAATCATAATAAATTTGGAATTGTTGATAACGGGAACAATTTAAAAAAATTCCAGCATAAGAAGAGTATCCTGGATTCCTGAGAGGTAAAAATGCATTCTCCTTTTTTTGCATCTGTTTTTCATTTTCTATCACAATTTAATAATTTTCCGGATCAACAGAGCGTAATGACTGCGCGCAGATTTGTTGTAATATTTTTTTTTTATTATTCAAAATATCTCATTTTCATTGGTTGTGTAAAAGCTTGAAAAATTCTTCCTCCTTAAGGATAATCTGCTCTAAAAATCTCTTTCCTCACGCTCCATTATCAGTCTTGAAGTCTTTCGTTGAATTTGGAGCAAGTAGCTATTCATTCCATTACGATTTCGTAAATCTGCTTACTCTGAAAGTTGTCTGCATCTGCTATGCACCGAGTTATTTGTCAACTTGTCTGTAAATCCTTGAATTATTATCCTTCGTCATGGTACTAAATAAACCTTTAGGATAGTCCAACTTTTTACCTATTCGAACGGAATGTGGTGTTGCATTTCAGCGATTACATAGGCACAACCCTGAAATATGAAATAGGCCAGTGGGTCGTTGAGAAGGAGGAGTAGTAAGAGGAGTAGTGTAGGAGAACTAACTATCTGCATTTTTTATTCCAAGTCACTTAACAATAAAATGCACAGGGCAGATGATAAATGTTCCACTGTGCAGAACAAGGAAATATAATTTTGTGGAGAAAGGACAAAAGTTTTTACTCACGCATTTCGTTCCGCTATGTCCACAATTTATTTTCTACATGTATGATGTGGGGTTTAGGACAAACAGAGATTAGATATATGCAAGATGTGCACAAGATATAGGATACAGACAGATTTCGGGGGCGATGTTATCGCTAGCTTTGTTCTTGTGTCTACATACTATGGGAATTACTTCTACATGGTTACCCGGAAAGGGGAGCTTATCGGGTGTGTCTTACATATGTAATAGAGTTACACTAGCTGAACAGCTAAATCCTTTTAGATGGAGGTGGAATGTAAATGTAGAAGAACGTATGTAATTCCAGGGACAGTATCTTCTCAGCTGGCTTTAGAAATTTTATTAAACACTTGGATTTAACAGTAACCTTCCCTCCCCTCCCTCGTTCCCTACATAAGTCAGTATTTGTTACTTCTCTTATCTATGTTTGGCCTGTAGGTTGACTAAATCCACAAATTTCCTGAAGGAGCTGTTTTACAGCTCAAGTTAAATTATGGCGCGATCTTATCTTTTAAATTGGACTTGGATTATTAATGAGTCTAACAGGTTTGGAGACTTCAATTGTACAAATTACAATTAGTTTAGGGCATATCCCTGAAGTATTTGTGTATAGTGGAGATACATCTATAGGATAAATATGGATGCAATGCATAGATTTAAAAGATTTCCTGATTTTAATTGCTAATCAAACGGATTTCGATTAATTTAGCCATTGCCATACTTACAATAGCTAGTTATGTATGTATGCCAGCTAACGGTTCTTAGTTTAGTATTTAATAGATACAAAGAAAAATATTTTAACTTATAAATAATCCGGTAGTGGTAGAGGGGGAGAATATAACACCTTCAACCACTGGGCATAAAAGACAGTGATTAAGTTCATTATATGTTTTTTTTAAGCAATTTTAATAATTGTAAAGCCAGATCCAATAGTTATTCTTAAACTAAGCTGGAAGATACAGTGGGTAAAATGAAGATCTATAGAGTTCGATGAAGATGTACTACGGAACCGGTACTATATTAAATATCTATCAACTGGAAATACTTCTGAAAATTTAGCTTGTACTTGAGATGCTTGGATTTGAATATTCAAACATTCATCAATTCCTAGCTTTGGACTTTTATTACGAACTTTCTGAGTCTAGTCTCTAGTTATGAGGGAATATGAGCCTTTTTCTTTCCCATCCAAGAAATAAAGCCTCTCTTCACCGTTGATGACAAAAGGGAAAAATGTTAAGGAAAATACGAGAACTCCAGGCTATTATCTACTACAGAGTCTTCGCAAAATCTTTTATATGGAAAACCTACCTACTTAAAAGCAGAAATCTTGAAAATTAGAAGAAAAATGGCCAAGACAGGAACGAAGTAATGATTTTACTGACATTTAGAGTAAGGAATCCGATTCAACTAAGTACAGTATTGCTCGCGTAATATATTTTTCCTCAAGGACAATTCTTGTGCCAAACCATTGCGAAATCAGCATCCTTATGATTTTCGGTGCAGTCTAACAATCGAATAGAAAAACTCCCATAGCTCCCATATGAATCCCGTTTATATTCATCTTAATATAGAATCCTACAACTCGAGGTCGGATTGGAAGAAACAAGCTGAGAGAAATGAAGTAATCGATCGTACTTAGTCACGGTCGAACTATGGTAAGCAGAACCATCACAGAAACTAGATCGCATGGGCCAGAGGACTATTTGACCGATTTTTCATAATGGCACACATTTTTGTCTATAAGAAAACCACATTATTATTATTATTTTTTATTATATTTTGTTTTTATTTTTTTTATTTCTTTATTTAAAAATTAATCTGGATCGTTATTTTTGCGGCCATGCAGAATATGGAAAAATTTATAAAAATGGTTGTTCGACGAGGTATGAAAAAAATTGGACGTTTTACTTCTGCTTAGACAACTCTGTGGTTGTAGCAGTATCAAATGTGACTTATTTGTACTGCTGTCCTTAATATTTTTCACATAATAATCTCGAAATGCGCTTAAACAACCAAGCAAAGTGTGTGGCTAAATTCAAATCACATTATGTAGGTATAGGAATATATCTCAATTCTTTTCAGTCCCACCTTTTATTATCAACCCTGTTCTCCTCGTGCCTGATACGAGTCAAATTTGTCTATCAACATAATGGATTTTCACAATGAGAATCGAGCTATTGTGTTTTTATTCCATGGTATTGCTTCAATAAGCTGCTGCCGCTCGACAGAACCGGCCATAAATGGAAATAGAAAATGTAATCAACTCTGAATATGGATGGATAATTTAAAGAAAGATTGAGCTCCCCGGCGGAAGGGGGACCTATAGACCGTAGGCCACGACAAGGTCATTGTTCACCCTCCACACCCATGGGCAATGTTCATAGGTCCCAACCAGACACTCTTATAAACCATAAAATTGGCTCCCAACGCTCCCTAACGGCTTCATGCAATTTATCGAGGAAGTGTGAGCCGAAGAATCTATAACGTCTTCCGGGGAGACTCGGATTGTGACAAACAAAGTGAGCCACCCTTTCGGATTCTGCTCCATCCTCCATCATCTACATATAGGGGTATCAGCAAGTCCTATCCTATGTAGGTGACCCCTGAAAGCACACTGTCCAGTAAGAATATACACCATTCTCAGGATAGGCTTGCTCAGTCCTAGCAGCATTTTTGTGAAACTTGAGTTAGATTTGCCTCACAGTTCCTTTGTTGTTCTACCGAACTACCAATTTACCTCTAATTCCGGTAAAACAATGAATATTTTTAATATTCCGAGAATCGTCCGAAAAGCCCACCAAAAACTGTGACCTATGAAATCATTATTTTCAGCCTTGCTTATACCCTCATTTTACCCATTTAAACCGAATACTTTTACGAACCGCAAGCTCCCACAAAGCAGCATTACGAATCAAGATCTTCCGACAAGGGTATATCTTCTACTGCCGATAAAAAATTCCAGTTACCGAATATTGGAAATAGCAAAAATGAGCCGACAGCGTATCCAAAGTCTCAATGGAAAGTAGCAGGCAATTCAAATAATGAAAATTGGGCTCCAACGTTGATTGGAGACGAGAGTAAATTCAGCGCTTTCCTTGAAAGATCATTCCTTAAAACCTCCACCGAGTCAACAGCCAAATACCCAGAGGACGTGATCAAAAGATGTCTTATATCTCGCTTGATTACGTCCAAAATGAAGGAATCTAGGTTAGACCAAAGTGAATGCCAGCGCATTCTAGCTGTTCATATTGTTGTTTATAGTAAACAACAACAATATGATTCCTTTAGTGACTGTACTACCGAAAGCAAACGCCAAAGCAATCCCACAAATGTTCACAAAAAAGAAGAGTTGTTAGAACTCCAAATTTGTAAAAGGCTGACGCAGTTTTACGCCCGACACCAAATTTCTCCGTTTCCTCCCTACCAATTGCCTTATTTCTTGTCATATTTTTAAATCCTTAGACCAAATTATCAGCGCACTTCTTTTAATCACGGCAGTTCACTATTCCTCCATATTCCCTTTTTGCTCAAGATTGGTGAAAGAGTACGATTTTTCAAGGTGATGAAAATCGATTCTATTCAGGATCAAAGGATGCGTTTCATCCTAAAATCTCTTCAGGGTGTCTTCATGAAATTCTTTATCTCACGACCTTTACCAAAAATATCAGCAGTAAATTAATCGACAGAATGAATTTTCCTATTACTCTCTCTGTGTCTGATCATCAATTTGGATACCTAAAGAACTAGAAAATATCGATGGAAGGTGGAATGCTTTGAACTTAATTAATCAAGGCGGACTGAGAGCGTGTGTCGAATAAATTTGCCATTATACCGTAGAACTGCGTTCGACCCTTGAACCGTCCATATGAATTACTTAATGTATGCTATGTTATGTCGGCCGATTTTTGATTAAATTTTCTCTGAGTCTATATATTAATTAAATTACTCATAACGATACTAAACGTGGTAAAATTATATAAATTTATAGCTACGAAGAATTAATCCAAAGATACGATGCCGAAGGTTATTAGAGTTAAATGAATGAAGTATAAAAAATTTATCAATTGAGAGATCCAGAAAAATGCGAAGTTCTCCTATCCGACAAATATATTTTAAAAAGATGGTAGGTGTTGATACGACCAACTTGTGAGCATGGTATTGGTGAAGAGTTTTGAAAAAAACATCCGGATATTTGTTCTCGAATTATTTATGGAGTTGATACTGCTTATATAAGACTGAAGCATTAACAAAAAAAATGTATAACGTCCTGAAATAAAATAGAAAATTAGTAGTTTTTTTTATATTTATTACTACTGTGACTACAATTTGAAAGGAATTATAAAATTTTTAATTACAATTTATTCTGATTAATCGACGATAGTCGTAATTTTAATTTTAATAAAGGATAGCAATATTTTGGAAAAGGAATTGAAAATTATTTTCAGATTACCATCAAATATTCAATTGTAATGTAATGTATTCAATTGTAATGTAATCATCATAATAATGTGTTTGCTTATTTTTATTTACCTATTCAAAATTAAAAAAAAATCTTTAGGACTACTTTGAAATTCGAAATTATGTCAAATAAATACAAGTAAACTTCAATTATATCAGATTTATTTTTAACTAATCTCAATTACTTTTACTATAAAATACCTATGTAATTATGAACTTGCTTTTATTGTATTTTCATTTTAAATTTCGTTTTAAATCCCCACCTCTGGTTTATACTTTTACTAAGACTAATTATTCGAAAGGGCAATTCAATTGCAAAGTAGCATTTAACTTAAATTAAGTAGAAGCCGGAGAGTATTAAATATTACCGGAAACATAATATTAATTGAAGAATTATTAGAAAAATTTTTATTTTTCCAATTCAAATCAAATTATTAAATACAAGAGAAAAAACTCCCCTCGTACGGTTTTTGAAGCCAGGACCTGCCGCTTTCCGGGCTCCTGCTCTTACCTCTTAGCTAACGAGACAAATGTTTTTACCTCTTGAAATTTTTAATTTGTGTAGCCTTTTTTCCTCTTGGCTTTAATAGTTTGATTTGAATCGTAAAAATAAAAAGTTTTTCTAAAAACTTTTCTTTTCCATTTGAACGATTCTAAAATTTCAAACTCGAGTCCATTATTGGGCAAGATCAAAATTATATTTTTAATTAGTTTATATATGTAATTTTCGAAGTTATCTCGAAGTAGTTTACGATTTATTTTATTACCTTTGTTACCATCATTAGATGAGATTAATATCAGTTCGACAAAGGAATTGGACAATAATTTGGATATTATAGTTCAGTTTCTGATTCCTTTTTTAAAATAATATTGATAATCGTTGCTATATTTCTGCTTATCCTCCGCTCACAGTGGCGAGACAATCGATAATTCCTCTGTCAAAAGTTACTTCATATCGACATTGTTTCCCTACACTACAAAATACTGATTTTTCTTCTTCTTAAATATTAAATTATTCAAAATGTCTTTAATCCTAATAGTTTGAGTTTTTTTTTAATTTTTTCGAAGTATTTATACCTCTGAACTGCTTGCAATGCTTACGCAAGTCTACCCTAAAATAACTAAAATCGAAAAGAGCTAATCATCCTTACTTGAGCGAAACTTGAAACTTGAGACAACTGTCAATAAATTTTTATCATTAACGAAAGAGTCTGATGACATTTGGTTCTCCTATAGCAAAATGAAAGCTGCTCGATATTGTCTTCTACCAGAGAGTAAATTTGATCATGTGTCTCTTCACCCTGTGCCATCTATCACAGAAATAATAAGGATGCTACTCCATTTCACACGTCTTGATATGCTTGAAATGTCGCTTTTAAATACCTAGTTGGTACCTACTCATTTTCGTAGGAGGTGTAATATTGGAAATTAAAAATTCACTTAAACTGCCTGCCGTTGCCCTAGTCATCTTAGAGAGATGAAAACCACCTCTGTTAAAAAAGGTATAAGACTTGAATTGAAGATGCAAAAGAAAGGAGGGTTTGAGCCGTGGATAGGGATCTGACGAAACTTGGCTCTATTAGATAAAAGCTACTCCATTTCGTCTGACATCAATTTTCATAATTCACAAGAGGGCGAACACTTTCCTATAACACTCTCGTATTGTCAGTCTGACTTAAGGGTGAACTTTGCGTTGCGGGGTTAATATGAATTCCAATGTGTTTTATTCCATGCGGAGAAGGAGATTGGACGGGTTATCTATTTGCGAGTTATTTGGTTCATATTTCAAGTAAACTGCAGCCTCCTTTATGCATATATGTGTGTAAATATGCACTACACTAGAAAAGATGAATTTATGGGCATCCACTTTGGAGTTCATATTTCTGACGCATTATATTTATTATGAAGCTACCTACACCTGCCGTTACCTTCATCTGTTCATTTCATCACCCACGAGAATCTTTTTCTTTTTGATGTGGAAACATATCTATCAGAATTTTTTTTATTGTGAGGACATCAAGTTTGAGTTTTGATGTGTTTTTTTAGTGGTGGTATGGTGGAGGTGAAAGGTTTCTTAAACATTTATCAATTCAGTGCTTCATATCTCTGTGAATTTTATGTTTGCATTCGTTTCTATAGTAATTTTCAAGTTTATGTTGATGGCAGTTAAATTGGCAATAATAAAAATGCAATCGTTAAAGGTGGTGCAGCATTTTAATAATTGTTCAGCATTTATGAAGTTGCATACACTGAGAGACATTTACTTATTCTGATCATTTTCAGAAAGTCGCAAATTATGACCTCATTGAAAAAAAGAAAAGATAATGAAGGCGTGATATGAGTAATGGAAAGCTATGCTGATGCCCTTCTTAAAATAATATGTATCTCAGTAAGTTATAATGTTAGCTGTAATACAGGTAACTGACGATCGTAACGACACAATTAAATGATAACGTCTAAAACTCAGGACCTAGCCCCCGAACTTTGCGGCATATGACCCAAAAATGCCGCAAAATAAGACGAATTCTTCCGATTGCAGTGTTCATAGCGTTTTGAAAAATTTATGACGTTAGTACCTGCATCTGGTATTAAAGGTATTAAAAGTAAAGGTTTTTGGGATCAGTAAAATGTTACCATAAAAGATCATATGCTTTTAGGAAAAAAAAATTGTTTTCTTAATTTTTATTCATATGTAAGGCTATTGGCATACAAGTAATTAACAACAAAAATGCTTTCATCAAAGTTCTTGTAATTTTTTCTCACTATGTGAAAAAAATTCAAATTATGACATAAAAAAATTCGTTACAAAAGTACTTAGATGTCCGAAGTTTATTAAATTTTTGCCCAGAACTGCGTCATAAGCATTTAATCATTAATTCCAGATCTCCCTGCCAATGTATCCCTATATCAGACACTATCACTTCCCTATTCTTTATCAATATAAAAGCCGGCTTTTTCAGGAGACCGTCGGATCCTCTTATATGTGGCTCCGGCCTTACCTCCCACAGCTTCCTTCTTGCAGCATCCATAACTCTTCTGGCGACTTGGTTGTGCCTTTGAACCCGCACCCAGTCCGTCAACGGACAATTTTGCAAGAAATGGCATACAGACTCCACCTTACGGCAATTTGCTCTGCAGAACCTCTCCCCCGGAGGGTTAGACAAAATAGCCTTACAAGTGAGAAGGTTCATGCAAAGCTGGAGGGCTCGGATGTATTCCTCACCGATCCAAAATACCGGCGGTTGCAAGATATAATTGCTACACGCCTTATTATTGCCCGCTTGGAGTCCCCTCACCACTGACTGTGGCTCCAAACTCCGCCGCTATAGAGGTCCTGACTTCCTTCGTTGACGTCACCTCCAATATCCGAGTGCGTAACCTATTCCTGATTCCTGAAAGACCGATAATTGATTCCAGCAAAGGCGACACGCTGCCCAATTTCTCCAATTTCGCAATTTATCCGGGAATTAGAAATTTATGGATGACCGCAAATTTCCGTTGCGGCTTCAATGGAGCTCGTCGGACTCTTGTTAGCTGTTCGTGGAGATTGGTAGCATTGCATCTTACGAGGTCTTCTGAAGTACACTTGTTCACTAGGTATTTAAAAAACTCTCCGATCGCTATTGGAGGAATGGGTTCGTCTTGTGCCTTGAACTTGGGCTCGGTAACAAGAAACACCTTTTTCTTATTAGGTACTGTTTGTAAGACCAGGGATCTACATTTGCTTATATTTCGCTTTAGGCCGCTTTTGTCGAAGAAGTTTACCGCCTCATTCAATATCCGCTTCGCATCTCCTGCGTTCTTAGCGCATACGATCAGGTCGTCTGCATATGCCATGGAGCAGATCTTTCCTTCACCAATCGGAATACCAGTCCTTTTATCCAGACTCTCAAGCAATTCATCCATGACCAAGTTGAAGAGAACAGGCGAGAGAAGATCTCCTTGTTTCACGCCTCTCCGGATGGAAAAAGTTCCGATGTGCTGGGTTCCACAGGTGATGTCCGTTGTGACGTTATTATAGTTCTCCTCAACATAGTGTAAGGATAATTAGGTAAAAATTTTATTTAGCTTGCCGTAATGCCGAATAAATTTGTTTTTTTCCGTGATTTCACTACACAACACTAATAACACTGCTACTGCACTTGCTGGTCAGGACCCGCCATTGCGCCCCCCTTTTGTCACGATTTGTCCTGAAGCCTAATGTCAACCGTGCTCCTTGAAGAGGACCGCACTCACCCAGCGTCGGATAACGACTCTTCTATATTTTTAACTCTTTGACGCTTCAAGACACTCGAGACCACAATGACGGGCCACCACACCAATAATATTATCCTCATTGGTGGCAGTGGAGGTTAATTTCATATAATGCATGGAGGATTTTCCATTTAACGCTTACAATAGGCCGAAGTGTTCCTGTTCAACCCTAGCCTCTTTATCACCCTAAAAACGCTTTGATGTGACACCCTATCAAAAGGTTTGGACAAATCGAGCGTGAGAATCGTGGTAGGTTGACCAGCTCTACGCCGTATTTTAATAATTGTTTCAAGGCTACTACTGTTGGTAAAGAAACCATCTATTTTAGTAAAGCCCCGCCGCGAATGATTTAATGCCAGCTTCGCTGAGATTCTGGCACCTATAATTTTATTCAGTAAACGTAGGAAAATTGAGCCAAGTGAGATGGGGCGCCAGTTCCCAACATCATTGAGGCCCATTGTAGCTTTGGAAATAAGAATAGTCTTACTTCTCTTGAGCGCCGAAGGAACCGACTCCATGAGTAGGATGGTATTAAACAGCAGGACCAATTTGGGAATGGGCAGTTCTTCGATGTTCCGCAGTGTGACCCCATCTGGACCTGGAGAGTTGGATTTACTCGTACGGATCGCATTCCTGATGTCATCCACGGTGATCGGAGTACTGATTTCCGTGGAATCCAAGTTCGGATCGGTAATTTCCTCCTCATCCATTGCTGATGCCGTAGTTAAGACCTCTTCATAATGGTTTCTGGTCATCTCTACTTCGGGCAGTATAGCCCCCATGTTGGTTTGGGCACCATCCAGAAAATTCGCGCATAAGCCTTCTGATCCCTGGAGTAGTCCATCTGGGCCAACTGGTATAACAGTGTTCTTCTTCTGCGGTCACTAACGTTAGGCTCATTAAGTTTCGAAAGAAGGCTTTCTCTATTCGAAGGTCGGTTTGAGCTTGCTCTAACCGAACGTCTTGCATATCTTGCCAAGAGGGCCTCCAACCAACTGTCTAAACCAGCCCTAACGGTCTCCAACGGATCCCATAGAGCCGACTCCCTCAGCACCAAATCATCATCGGAGAAAAGATCGCTGTCAATTTCTCCAATCGCCTTCAAAAGAATTTCATTTCTATTCAACTCGCTACCCGCTTCGACCTCTCTACTTACGGGAGGAGATGCCGGTACTGCTGCCCGTAGTTTAAGTGCAGTCACTCTATCTTTATAACCCTGTTGCTTCCTCCTACATTGAATAGCGTCCCTATTCCGCGACGAATTTTAAAGTAACGTATTGATAATATTGGTTACCGATGTTCCCGCAGCATAGCTGGTCTCCATTGCTGCCATCTCTTCTATCTCTTCCTACGTCCAGGCTCTCCTTGCGTTAGCGCTCTCTGCTTGCAAATCTGCGTTATATTCACCAGGCCGGCATATGTGCTAAACCGTGTTGAGCAGACGCCGCAAGTTGTGTCATTCTGGGTATCTGGACCTCTGCAATATCTGCGCTGATGTGAACGTATACCCTGTAGACTGGCATAGGATTTGCTGCATTCACACGCGAAGCAATTCTCTCGTGACGCTGACATGGTGGCAATAAATTACTCACCTGCCCGTTATTTAACTCGTTCGAATACGTCACTATCTGGGACACAAAACAAAGTGCCTACAACTCTAAATCTCACCTTAGCCAAAGCAAACACTATAAACTAATACACAAAATATGAATAAGTCAAAATAAAATAAAAGAAAACCAAATTGATCAGATAATCACAATGAACAGCAAACAGCAATACCAACAAACACCAATATCACAGTTTGCTGAGTCAACTAAAAAATAAAGGCAAATCGGACGGACTGACATTTATATGTAAAGGAAAATTGGACGGACTGACATTTAATTGTAAAAAAGAATAAATAAGTAAGTAAGTAAATAAATAAGTAAAAAGTAGTCAAGTAATAAAATTAATAAATAAGTAAAAAATAGTGGACGGACAGACATATAATTCAATAAATAAAAATATGAAAAATAAATATCGGACTAACAGAGCGACCACCGATCAATAAATAAAAAAATATATAAAAATGAGACAAATAAGTAATTTGGACGGACCAACACGAAACAGAAAAAAAATACTTAAAAACAAAAAAAAAACAAAAGAAGAGTCAGACGGACTAACAAAAATCGGACGTACTACATCTTCCTACAGTTCCAAAAATTTAGAAATTACCAAAAATGTGGTCGCCTGTTGGTAGTGACCATACAAAAGACGTAGCACCCGCCAACTCCCAAACGCACCGACCGATTTTAATGCGGGTTTTTTCTGTTTGCTTAGAACGATTAGATAAATATATATCCCAAAAATCACCGTTATAGCAATCACCGTTTGGAATTGGCAAAACTGCGGTCTTTTGCCGGTGGCGACCACCTGAAACACGCAGAAGCCTATAACTCCTGAACATACCACCCGATTTTAATGCGGATTTTTTCTCTGTGTTCAGGGACTCGATATACCTAGAATCACCGTTATATCACTTCCGTTCAGGAGAATGAAAAATATAGTCCTCTGCAAGCGGCAACCGTCGTATTCGCCAATTTCCCTAAATTCCCTACTTCTACTATTAGACTCCTGCCCATTCTATATCATTGAAACCGCCTTAGGTAACTTTCCTAGAATCAGATGATTCGCAGTTTTTTTTTTAAAAAAAAGCTTTGCAAGTTCCGTGTTATACTTGCCGAGCAGTTAGTATTTTAGTAATATTCAGGCCACCACCTGAGTTATACAATTAACATTTGCATGCACATGCACATGCACAGATTACATTTAAGATTTACGTGCACATGTAGTCTATATTGATCTAGTGGGATACACTAGTTCTAAGTATCACAGATATATCACTGCGGCTATCATAGAGTTTTATTTCTAAGGTCCTATTTACTTTTAGGCTGCTGCCACAATCAGAACGGCCACATTAATTATAAATATCACAGATATCAGAAACTATCCACTGTATATAATTTATGTACTATGTGGGGTTTCTTATGCGAGTATCACAGCTCGTTTATAATAGGTCGACTGACCAAAGGGTGGCTGCCGCATCAGCGCACCCTTGGTAGTATGGTAAAATATCACAGATTCTTATATCTATGATATATTACATCAGCATACAGATATTGCACAATGTTTGTCCAAATTTAAAATATAGTTAAAAAGATGATAGTGTTGGGTGTATAGAGCCCTCATCCTCATAGGTGGTGGCACTAGCAACTACCTAAGGTGGTTGTAGTCCATAAATATATGAAAGATTTCATGGTGCTTCTTAGCGCCATGAGTGATATTGTTAGTAGAGTTTTTCTTATCACATATTTTTAATTTCTCTAGCGCCTTTATGGTGTGTGCTGGCATTGCTCCCCCTAGTTCCTACCACAATTGGTAGGACCTCGTTTGCTCCAGTATCTGCACCTAATACTGGAAGCAGGGGTTCATATTTATCAACTTTGTCCAGCCGCCCCTCTTTCGAGGTAGTCCCGTTACTCGTGGCGTACTGTTACATCAACCACGAGGACCCCTCCCCGGTTTGTAAATACAGGTCAGGTTTGAGGACCTCTCGGAGCTCAGTCGGACTGTTTGTTCCTTGCTTGCAGCTATGTTTGGGTCTCTTCTAATTGGTTTCACTTAAAACACAATCCCGTATATCATTGTATCTTTTTATTCTAAGCTGTTTTGTGTGGATACATTGACCAACAATATGTGCCAGTGTTTCAGGTACACAGTTACACCTGCACTGCAGTCGCCCTTGCCAATGTTACTCTAGTGGGAGCTACATTCGCTCGCAGTTTAAGGCCGTGAGAAATCTACATGGCTTTAATAATTTCGGCTTGTATAGCCATGAGTCCCAATTTTGTCATTTGTGGCTGCTTCCACTCCCTTTGCCTTGGGATGAAAGCCCTTGCCACCTGATTAATTCTTCTAGTTTTGCTATGTCTTTGAATTTTTGAACTTCATTTATATTGATAGTTTGCCAGTTAATTCTGGCGCTGTTCGATATCTTTTTTAGTTCTTCCTTGATTGTTCCCGCTGCAGATATGGCTCTTGCAACAGGATCATCTAGGTTAATAAATTTTAGGCCTGCTGTGAGGGCACAGCTTGGAATCACGCTTTCCAACTTAGGAAATCCGAGTCCCCCATTCTTTTTAGCGCAATATATAAGGCCGTTTGCAGTTGAGCTCAGTAGGTGTAGTATGGATTTTACTACCCCGCGTAGTTCCATGTCCATCTCCCTAATAGAATTGAGAGAAGGCATGGCCAGTATAAGTCCGTACATAAAATGTGTTACTATGTAAGTTGATAGAAGATCCAACTTTTGGTGCGGCTTAGAGATGCTTTTTTACATGCTGACAGGATGTGTAAAGGGCATCCCTCATGCCAGCTTGATCTATACCGCCTCAGGGTGAGATCTTGACGCCTAGGTATTCAAAGCTAGATTCCTCACTAATATATGGGATCTTATCCCCATTGGTCATGTGCAGATCATGGTCTACAATGCACCATGAATAATGAGATCTTTTAATTTCACAGCTTGCACTTTTACTTCCACTCATTGGCATACCATTATCACGGAGAAATTCCTCGATATGCCTAATCACCCGCATCATCATCTCACTGTTATCACCGATTAATACAATGTCGTCGGCAAATGCTAGGGAAGACACTGTCTGTTCACCATTGATTTTGAATCCCTTCATTTCCTCAAGTTCCAGTAAAAGTGGTTCAAAAACCACGTTGAATAAGAAGGGAGATAGTGGATCTCCTTGTTTTGATTCCCCGGTCTAGGTTAATTCCCAGGGTTTCATGGCCTACGGTTATCGTAGTTTTAATACCGACGTATGAGTCAGTGACAATCCTGACTATTGGTGGTGGGATTCCTTTCCTTATGAGAACCCCTGTGATTGCATCATACGGTACGGTGTCGAATGCCTTGGCAATGTCGGCATGTGTTATTACGGCTCCCTTTTTAATCTTGGCCAGCTTTATAATTTCATCCAAGATGCATCCAGACTCTCTTACAAAGCCTTCTGTCTAGATGTTATTAATGTATTTGCGCGAATCCGATCATCAATCACCCCCCAGTATAATCTGCTGAGGATTGACCCGATGGAAATCGGCCTATTATTCTCCGCACGGGAGGCATCTTTAACCTCTTTGGGCACAAGCGTAGTTCTGTTCTCTCTCCACCTAGTTGGCTGAGTTTTCATAGCTAAGCAGAGATTGAACATATATTTTAGTACCATTATCGTTGCTGTCACGTTAAGGCAGCACTTTCTTATGCCATCAGTGCCGGCCGCAGTATTTTTCCTTATACGGTTCAGTCTTTTCTTAACTTCCTCAGTGCTGATCGGTTTCAATAAGATTTCAGCATCATTTGTATCATTTGGTTCACTACCAATTGTAATGTTAGTGGGAGCCTTATTCCACAGACTACCGTAGTAGTCCCTAATACTTTCCGGCGTGGGCCGACCATTTCCCGATAAGGTACTAGGGTCAATACCTTCGCGGAGGTATTTTGCCAGTGTATCCCTATCGTTATTATATAGTTCTTGTGTTCGGGCATATAAGAACTGTCTTCTCGATCTTCTTGATCCAGTGCCACTTGCGCGGAAATTGGGTCGAGGACCATTCCTTGGGTTATTAAGCCGCCTTCTTCTACTTTGAGTGTTTTGATCAGCGTTTAGAAATTCTAGTACCCTTTCGTAGATATTGCCTAATGTTCGTATATCTTGTTCTGAGCTAAGTTGCAGCTTTAATGGTATCGTTAATTGTTAGGATAACGACACCACCGCCCTCAGCACGTCTACCATTTAGTATATCTGGAGTATTATTCGCACTATCTCTGGCCAATTGCTGCTACCCTCTGCCATCCATATACGGTCAGGTATTGGGGTTGAGACCGCCACCATCTCATCCTCTATGACCACATTCTCATGTTCGGTTTCTACCGAGTTAGTATGTTCCGCCAGGCTTTGAATACCTAGGCATCTCATGATAGTCACACTAACGTCACTATGATGACAAGTTATTTGTTTACCGGCGCTTTTATAAAGACGACACATCTGCATCCTTGGGACACACCATATTAGCGGCGTTTTTCCATGGATGTATATCATAGTGATGGTTAAAAGCTCATCTTATGTTGTTATCACATCACGCCACTAGCATGACGTACTTTCCGGATGTTTAGATGGCTGCGTCTCTAAACAAGATGGTGCTATTGGTTACCAAGAGAGACGTTTCTTTAGTGGATACATGATTAGGATATTATAATGGTGAAGAGGCCATCTCATGATTGTCGCACTATACGTCCCTGCCTGAACGTTTTCTACTGCGTTGTTGCCAGTAGTAGCGTGGTGAATTATTGGCTTCGATGTTCTAGATGATATTCATGAATGTCTACCAACTCCTGTTTCTCCAGACCATCCTCATGAATTGCCTGTGAATTGTCCAACCTCCCCTTAGCGTCGTTAATAGGCAGTCCGCGACACATTTTTGAGTAATCCTAGCTGATTTATTAGGAGATCATTCTGGATGCACCAAGTACCTCTTGCACCCATGGTAAGAGGCAAAATATACGGGTGTTTCCTCCATGGTGGTCCATAGAGCAGGAGGTGATAGTACTCACCTAAACAATCAAAAAATCGTATGGCAGGGGGGGGGGCATATCAACCGTTTCGGAGTTATAGGGTGATTAAGAAAAAAAGCTAGTTTTGCACAAAACACCTGTATCTTAAAAAGTACAGGGCGTACGGTCACAGTTAAGAGGATCATTGCATGTAGAGCTTCATGGCCTTTCCAAGGACTGCTCAACCTGCCTCGAATTATGGTTGTCTAAACTCAAAATTTCGAATTTTTTACTTTTTTTTAATTTGACCTTTATTATTTTTGCAAAAAGGTCGTTAACATAACTTTTTTTTATGAAAACTGTAAACTAGGGACACTCCTCTTTAATTTGACCTACTACACTTATGTGCTAACTGTAACAATTAAAGAGTTATTAGCTGTTAACCTATACAGGTCAATGAAGTAACTTATTGTCTTAGTATGCCAACATTAGAAGAGATTTTCTAAAATTCTTATAATGCACCATAGTTAATTAGTAACATGAAATAAGAGTAGTGTGCTACAAAAACAGTTTTTTTTCTTACTATCAGAAGCAGCTTAACACAAGCTCGCTGTAGTGACTCATTTAATAAATAAATGGCCTACAACACGTACTTTTCATCACTTAGTCGGTGTTACTATAAGTATCTTAAAGTATAACGTAAACCAAACACCGGATGAAATGACATGCAACAAAAAATTTCAGTATTATGTAGATGTTTTTTAAAACATGCTTAGAAATGTCAACAACAAAATGTTCAGACTTATTATTAACAGAAATGCACATGCGATTAATGGGTTCATACATGCTAATGTTAGACTATTATTACAGAATTTAGTATAATGGAGAAGAAGATATTCGAAATGTCCCCCGTTGTTTAAAATGCAATTAAACAATCGGCTTTTCACTGCTTGATTTAAGTTAATCGCAGCCATCCTCTCCCGTATTCGTACGCCAGCCTCTGTAATTCGAGATAGTAGTTCTTCTCGACTATTGATAGGTCTCGAATAAATTTCCTCTTCATCACTCCCCACAAATAGAAGTCGAGAGGAGTCAGATCTGGCGACCTAGCAGGCCACAATATTGGCCCATTTCGGCCAATCCACCGCTCAGGATATTTTTCATTCAACAGCTCTCTGACTGTATTCCTGGTATGCGCTGGTGCTCCATCATGCTGGTAAAACATCGACTGTTTAATGTTAAGCGGAATATCCTCTAATAATTCTGGTAGCGAATTCTCCAAAAAAACAGAATAAATTTGGGCCATTCAGTATCTGTGGCAGAATGAATGGTCCAACCAATGTATTGCCGATGATTCCAGCCCAAACGTTCACATTAAATCTTCGTTGAAATGTGGTTTCCTTCCTTTGATGTGGCTTTTCTTCTGCCCCAAGTGTGAAGATTATTGAAGTTGGTAACACCATTCCTGGTAAATTGCGACTCGTCCGTCCACAATATCTTACCGACAAATCGGCTGTCATCTAAATCGCGTTCCATCATCCAAGAACAAAACTCCAGCCATTCGCTCCTTCTTGCAATCCATGAACGGGAATATGGTGGTATGGATACAATCTTTCTCTATGTATTATTGTCCAAACTTTCTTCGTAGACACTCCTTGACGCGCTGCTATTCGTCTGATGCTTATGTTAGGGTCTTGTCTAACTACTCCAATGACTTGCTGATCAATGTCGGCAGATGCTGCTGATAATAATGACCGCGAATCATTTCGAATCAGCGTTCCTTCCCTTATCCTTTGGAACGTACGAGAGAACACACGTCTATCTGGAACTTGTCTCCATGGAAATCGTCTTTGATACTCTCGTACAGCCGCCCTTTCATTGCCGTCAACGAAACCGTACACCTAAATTATATCCCCATACTCTTGAATGCTAAATTCAGACCTTTTCGATACTTTATATTGGTTTTGCTTATACTGCTAACTTGTAGACAAATGTGATGTATTTTTGTTTGTACGGCCAATTTATTGGAAGGAAAACTGTACCTACAATTTCTTGCATTTATCCTGGGTTATGAGTCAGAACAGTGAAAATAGTAAGTCTAACAAAAGGACTAAATCAAAACAACTTTTATTGCTATTACAAATTTTTCTTTTAGAACATAAGTAAGTTACATACCTCACCGCAAAATGTCATAAAAACTTTTATTACAGGTAATGGACTTAGCGGTTCTTTACCTTACTACCTGTATAAGCAGAACTCGAAGCAGAAGTCCTGATCCCCATGGTTCATGTGCAAACGCAATTAAATGACGTGTTACTCAGGAAACAAATTATTCCTGACCTGAATAAATTAACAGCTAATAACTCTTTAACGGTTACAGTTAGCACATAAGTGTAGTAGGTTAAATTAAAGAAAAAAGTCTACAGTTTACACTGTTTATAAAAAAAAGTTATTTCAACGACCTTTTTGCAAAAATAATAGAGGTGAGCAGAAAA
This sequence comes from Dioctria linearis, assembly GCA_963930735.1. Taxonomy (NCBI): domain Eukaryota; kingdom Metazoa; phylum Arthropoda; class Insecta; order Diptera; family Asilidae; genus Dioctria; species Dioctria linearis. Next base: position 93,705 of record CAWVNZ010001543.1, on the reverse strand, counting down.
GGTAAAAAAATTCAAAATTTTGAGTTTAGACAACCATAATTCTTGAGGGACGAGGGCTACGGTTCTGGTTGAGCAGTCGTTGAAAAGACCATGAAGTTCTGCATACAATGAGCTCTTAACTGTGACCATACGCGCTGTACTTTTTAAGATACAAGGTGATTTGTGAAAAACTAGCTTTTTTTCTTAATCACCCTATAACTCCGAAACGGTTGATATGCCCCCCCCCCTGCTATACGATTTTTTGTTTCTTTAGGTGAGTACTATCACCTCCTGCTCTATGGACCACCATGGAGGAAACACCCTGTATATGTTTTTATTGGGGAAAATTTCCTTTATTTTTTCGATAAAAGCCTGAGAGGAGTAAGTGGCCACCTTATGCTGATATTGTACCATCAGCTCCAGATCCCCCTCCCAGTGAATTCCTACATCAGATATGATCAGATCGTTGTTTTTGATTAAGATCATAACTAGTTTTTTTCAGGAGACCATCGGTTCCTCTCACATGTGGCTCCGACCTTGCTTCCTTCTTGCCGCATCCATTATTCTTTTGGCGACCTGGTTATGTATCGCTATACGCACCCAATGCGTCAACGGGCACCTCTGTAAGATATGACACACGGACTCCACCTTACGGCAGTTAGCTCTACAGAACCTCTCTCCCGGAGGGTCAGATGGAATACCCTTACACGGGCGGAGGCTCATTCTGAGTTGGAGGGCTCTAATACATTCCTCGCCGTTCCAAAATACAGGCGGCCGCATGATGTATTCGTTCCACGCTTTATTGTTGCCCGCTTGGTGAAGTCTCTGCCACTTAAGGTCGCTGCAAACTCAACCCCGAATGCACTGCGGACCTCATCCGTTGATGCTACTCCCCCATTCACCGTGCGCAATTTATCCTGGATTCCTGAGAGGCTGATGATTGAAACCAGCAGAGGTGACATATTGCTCAGCTTCTCCAGGCGCTTCTGCGTTATAACTGGCATTAACCTCTCAAAGGAAAACACTCCAAGTCCCCCTCTTCTTGTCGGTGCGTAGAAAATTGGTGCAATGAATGTTAAAATGCAGTATCTCCCGCATAGCCACTCTTATTTTTCTATCCACAGCGTTGAGCATTCCCCTTGACGCATTAGGTTGCTGCAGACTCGAAATGTATCTCGGTATCAGGTATTTTTCTATAACCGCAAATTTCTGTTGGGGCTTGAAGGGAGCCCTCCGGACCCTCGTAAGCTGGTCATAGAGAGTTGAAGCGTTACATCTCAGGAGGCCATCCGACGTGAACTTGCTGCCCAAGTAGCGAAAGAACTCCCCGATCACATTTGGGGGTATAGATTCCTCATTTACCTTAAATAGTGGTTCGGTGACGAGGAACACCTTTTTCTTGCTTGGCACCGTTCTGAGCACCAGAGAGCTACATTTGTCCACATTTAGTTTTAAGCCCCTAGATTCAATAAAGTTCACCGCCTCCCTCAACATGCGCCCCGCATCTCTAGAGTCCTTTGAGCATATACGTAGGTCGTCCGCATATGCTATTGAGCAAATTTTCTGGTCTCCAATGGGAATACCCTTCCTCCTATCCAGCCTATCAAGCAGTTCGTCTAGCACCATGTTGAACAGGATTGGGGAAAGTGTGTCCCCCTGCTTCACCCCTCTCAATATAGGAAAGGTCCCGATATGATGACCTCCACAGGAGAGGTCCGTTACGGTGTTGCCATAATTATCTCCAACTAATGTTCTGGTTGTCCTGTCCACACGAAATCTCTTCATTGCCCTCATTACACTTTGGTGCGGCACCCCGTCAAAGGCCTTCCACAGATCAAAGGAAAGTATTGTGGTAGGCTGCCCAGCCTTACGCCTTGTTTTTATAATAGTTTCGAGGCTAATGCAATTTGCAAAGCATCCATATAACCTCGTAAAGCCTCGCTGCGATTGATTAAATTCTAATTTTGCAGAGATTCTGCCTGCTATTATTTTATTAAGCACCCTTAGAAGAATGGAGCTTATCGAGATTGGGCGCCAGTTCTTAATGTCACTCAAACGCACCGTCACCTTCGGAATCAACATTGTTTTGCTCATTTTGAGCGCTGTAGGGATCGTTTCCAACAGGAGAATGGTGTTGTATAGCAGAACGAGCTTGGAAATTGGAATTTGGGCCAAATTCTTCAGTGTGATCCAATCTGGACCTGGAATTACGGATCGCACTTTGTATGTTCTCCACTGAGATCGGAGTACTAATCTCTGTGGAGTCTATCTTCGGATCAGTAATATCCTCCTCATCCGCCGTCGAAGCCGTAGTGAGAACCTCCTGATAATGGTTCCTGGCATTCACTACATCTGGCAAATCGTTCTCCATGTTGATTGGAGTCCCATCGAGCAAATTACGAGCGTACGCTCGCTGGTCTCTGGAGTAGTCCAACTGGGTCAACTGGTAAAGCAGAGTTCTTTTCCTACGATTACTGATATTGGGCTCGTTTAACTTTGCGAGTATATTTAAGGGTTGATCCTGGTTCCGTCCCCCTCCGATGTTCTCGCTTATCTTCCCAACAAAGTTCCCAAACAAGTATCCAAGCTCGCTGTCACTGTGTCCACTAGATCACTCAAAACCGATTCCCTCAGCACCCGTTCATCGTTGGAGAGATGACTGACGTCCATGTTCCGAATCGCTTGAGTGAGAAGTTCATCTCGACTCGCTTACTTCCACGACCTTCGGAGGAGATTCCGGTATGTCCGCCTGAGACCTAAGGGCTGCTACCCTATCCTTATACCCCTGCTGTTTACTTCTACATACAATGGCATCCCTCGATGTCGCAGATATTCCTACAGCTCAGCTGGCCTCCAATTTTGCCATTTCTTCAACCTCCTCCTCCGTCCAGGCCCTTCTTGCGTTAACGCTCTCTGCCTGCATGTCTGCATTATAGTCCACTGGATGCCTTAATCTGACATGCTGTCGCAGACCGGCATACGTGCTAAATTGCGTCGAGCAAACACCACAAAATGTATCATTTTGTGCCGCCACACCTCTCCAGTATCTGCGTTGATGTGCGCTTAAATTCTCCTGGGTTGCATAAAACTTTCCACACACACAGACGAAGCCATTTCTCGTGACGCTGACATGGTGGTAATAGTGCTCACCTGCCCACTATGCACTATCATATTATACGTCACTATCTAGCGCACAGTTCAGTGCCTACAACTCTCCCAATGCGCCTACTAGCCCCAAGTCGACCCAAGCGGTAATCCGCCGTGCATAAGTTTTTACGGGAAGAGGGCGAGTTGCTTACTCACCGTCCGACTTGAGACTGCATTAGCCAAATAACTAAACCTAAGACGACAAATAGAACAAAGACCGTACCGATGAACAAACAGTAATAAATAACATAAATATCACAGTTTGTTAGATACTCTTCAGTGAGGTCGTCAAAAAATTAAAACAAGAGATAAGATCAATAAATAAATAATCTACAATATCAGATGGGCCAAAACAAACAAACAGTAATAAATAATATAGATATCACAGCTTGTTAAACACTACTGAGTAATATCGTAAAAAAAATATATAAAAAATTAAATAAAAACTAATCAGTGATGTCGTAAAAAAAATAAAATAAGACACAAAGCTAATAAATTAATAATATACAATATAAAATGACCGAAACAAACAAATAGTAATAAATAGAAGCTAAAACGGACGGACTAACAAAAAGGAGTCAGCAACCACGTCCGACCCTCTGGGACCCGCCACTTCCAAACGCACCGCTATCTCCTAAACTCCCCGCTCTATTTTAATGCGGTTTCTTTCTGTCACCTCAAAATCCCAAGATAGTAAAGCGTTCCCAAAGTTGTCAGTCCAGCTTTTACCGTTTCAGAGTTAGAAAAAGCGATACTCTGCTGGTGTGAAGAATACAGGAATTTTCAGAATCCGCTATCTCCCCAACCTCCCTCCCGATTTTAATGCGGTTTCTCTCTATTATCTTATAAGCGCGAGATAGACACCTGGTCCGAAAGTAACCAGTTCAACATTTACCGTTTGAAAGATGGCAAAAGTGGTCCTCTGATCGTCGGAAATATACCCAAATCTTCAGAACGCACTATCTCCTAAACGCGCCTACCGATTTTAATGCGGTTTACTTCAAAAGGCTTAGAATCTGGAGCTTAGCAAACGTCCCAAAAACTAGCTGTCCAGCGTTTACCGTTCACGAGATGGAAAAATGTGGTCCTCTCTTGGTTGCCAACACATACAGAACACACAAAATCCGCTATCTACAGAACGTACCGCACGATTTAATTGCGGTTTTTTTCTAATTGCTTAGAATCGCTAGATGAGCAGCTGCACAAAAAATCGCAGTTGCAGCTCTCTCCGTTCAAAAGATAGCAGATAACGGTACCACAAAAAAACACAAGACTCCCTTATCTTGGGAATCCGTTAACCGAAATTCTTGCGGTTTGTTTTAAAATACTTAAATAACAAAATTATGTAAACGTCCAAAAATTCTACAAAAACAAATAGACACTTCCCAAGACATTAATAAAAACCTTGCAGAGCAAAATAAAACACGTCCGACCCAGACCGAAGCTCTTAAGAGAGTCACAGTTATATGACGAGGCATTTGGCTATTTTTATACCGCTCTTCACGGCACACTTCCCACCTTTGTTTGGGGCGTGGTCACCCCAAAAGCTATGGTTAGCTTCAGTATTATTATCAGAAACGGCTATAGATTGTATATAAGTAAAAAACCTTACGCCACAAATTCGCCAGCTTCACCCGAAGATCTATTCTATTCTATTCTTTAAAAAAAAGCTTTGCAGGCTGCCAGTTGTTATACCTGCCGAGCAATTAGTATTATTAGTAACACAAACCACTGTATTAGTACAGTTAACATAGAACATTTACATGCTTGTTATTACAGATAACATAAACATGCGAACCCAACTTATATCTATATCACAGTATCAGTGTTGGGCGTAATCTGATTGCAGTGTAATTTAATTAATAATTCCATTACAGTTTAGTCAAATTACAAAGTAATCTAATTAAATTGTATTCGATTACATATCAATCAGATTACTTATGAGAGAATATGTAATCTATCAAATGTGTAATCTGTTACAATATAATTAGATTACTTTGTAGATTACTTAAAAGTAATTAATAATATTATGAAATGAATTGAAAGAAAATAGTATTGGTCTCGTACGAAATTAGTTTTAAGGAGTTTTATGAAGAATTAGAGTACAAATATCTTAAATGTCTTAAATGTAATCATGTAGTATGCCAATGACATCTGATGTAGAGGGTCAGGTGAACATTGGCAATTGTCCTAGTTAGTTAGATTCACCAGGGCGCACACACCAACTCTGGTGTCATTGGTGTGCGTGGTATCGTCTGCGGCTAGTATAGTCAAGGAACTGGTGATACAGTTCCAATGTGCTTCTGAGAGCTATCATTGATATTGTGAGTAGTGATTTCCTAGACACAATGTTAAGCTTGCTTAGGGCCAACTTTGTGCTATTAGGGATCACCTCTCTGGTCCCAACTACTATTGGTAGGACTTCAGCAACGCTAGCACCATATAGATTTTTCATCGTATCGAGTACCTCGTTCGAGGTAATCCCCATCCTCATGGCGGACTGTAACGTCGACCACGAAGACCCCTTTCTGGTTCTTTATTACCAGGTCGGGTTTGAAGCACTCTCCCGATTTCAGCCGGGTACTTGGCTCTTTAGTAATGGTGCAGTTAGCATCAACTATTCTCGCTTTGTTTGATATGAAGTCCCTCACGTCATTATGCTGCTTAATGCGTGAGGGCTTCGTATGCACACACTGACCCACGATATGAGCGAGGGTTTCAGGTGTGGCTCTGCATTTTCTGCACATTTGGTCCTCGATGTTATGACATCTTGCTAGCGTGACTCTACAACTAGCCACGTTAGACCTCATTTTCAGTGCAGTTATATATCTCGACGGTTTCAGCAGTGCTGGCTTGTATAACCAGGCATTACTAAGTCTATCGCCCCTATATGCTTTGACCGCCTTACCCTGGCTGGGTATTGACGCCCAATGGTTAAGCTCATCGAGCTTGGCCCTCGCTTTGTATCGATCGATCTCTTTGGGATCAATTATAGGCCAATTAATTCGTACTGCATTAGCAGCCTGTTTGAGGCGATTACAAGCCCCTGTTAATGATGTTAATGAACTCTGAACTGGGTCGTTTGAGTTTAGGTACCTTAATCCAGTTCGCAGAGTAGAGCTCGTTATAATAATTTCCAGTTTTGGAAAACCAATTCCGCCATCTCTTTTTCCACAGTATAGGAGTCTGTTTGCTGTGGACTGTGGTAGGTGTAAAATATCTTTTACCACTATTCTTAATTCTTGGTCCATAGTTCTGATTGAGGCTATGGGCGGAATAGCCAAAACCAGTGGGTAGATGAAGTGCGGTATTATGTGCTCGGTGGTATCTTCTGCTGCGGTCTTGTTTTTCTGCAGTGTCTCAAAGTTAGCGCACTTGTTTACGCTAAGGGACATGTCCCTAGCTGATAGGAAATCCTCTAGCGTTTTAACAAGGGATTTCATTTTCGCAGGAGAGTCAGCAGTAAGCACTATGTCATCAGCAAACGCTAATGAACTAATGCTAACCACATTATAAATGGTGAATCCCGGCAACTCTTCAAGCGCTACCAATAGCGACTCAAATGCCAGATTAACAATAAATGGAGATGCTGGGTCACCTTGTTTGATCCCTCTATGAATGAGCACCGTCATGGACTCGTCCCCAACTTGTAGTGTAGTTGTGACGCCCCTATAAGAGTCCATGATAATTCTAATTGCTAACGGTGGGACACCTTTTAACTTTAGAGCATTAAGTATGGCCCAGTGTGGCAGAGTACCGAAGGCCTTAGCAATATCGACCTGTACCAGGACCATACCTTTATTTCTTTTTAGCTAGGCTAATTATATCGTTTAATATTTGCACGTTATTAAAACATCCAGAATCCTTAGTAAAGCCCTTCTGACGGGGGCTCAATGTTATGTGGTTGCGCATACGCTCATCTATGATTCTCCAGTAAATTCTGGACAGTAGTGAGCCAATCGTGATAGGTCGATTGTTTTCCACATTGCTAGCGTCTTTTCCCTCTTTAGGGATGAGGGTTGTTCTGTTATTCCTCCGCGGAGATGGCTGGCAGTCCATCACCATGCAGAGGTTATATAAGTAATAAAGTAGTGTTTTGGCTTGTTTAGAAGACAAAGCCGATTTTTTTATCCCATCGCTGCCAGCGGCAACTTTTGGCTTCATCCCTGTAATTCTTGCTTTAATTTCGTCTATCGTAATGGCTGTTAGCAAACTCTCAGTTGCAATACTTCCGTCGTAAGCATTAGCAGAAGTTATAGGACCTGTTTCGCCGGCACTCCAAAGGCTAGAGAAATAACTTCTGACATTTTCTGGGGCAGAGCTATTGGCGCTGTCATTTCCAATAGTCTTGCCGTTAATCACATTCCTTGCTAGGAGGGACTTACTCAAGTTAAGCAACTCCTGGGTAATGGCATAATTGTGTTTCCTCCTAGCTCTACGCGAGCCAGTTGTAATGCCGCCAGGGCATCTTCTCTGATGCCTGTTGGCTCTGGGACGTGTGTTGGCAGCCGTAGGCTGCTAGAGAAAGTTAACGACTCTTTCATAGAGAGAGTCGAGAGTGTTATAGTTAAGTTTGCTATTACAGGCGGATGTAATTGCACTCACAATATCTCTAATAATATCTTGGGCAACACTGGCCCTACCATTGGTAGGTAGGTCAGTATCCATGTTAATTATGCTATTTGCAATCAAGTCACGCCATTCCTCGTGGCACCAGTCAGGTAACCCCGAGATGTGGGTTGCGTTTATGGTTATATCATGTGGGGGCGGGACCACTATTGGAATACCACTTATAGTAGTGCAATCAAGTTCGTTAATAGTGTTATAAGGTTCACTAATAATCTCAAGGTTAGCTAGTTCAGGTGGGGGCGGAACCACCATTATTTGAACGTCGTTATTAGTGTTGTTATCGAGTTCATAGTTAGTCTCACTAGTAGTTGCAGTTGGCGGGGGCGGGACCACACAAAGCACATTAGGTTCACCTTGATGTGAGACCATTGATACAGTGGTATCGATGGTGCTCACGAGTTCATTACTGAACGTATTTTGATCCATCGTTGATGGGGGCGAGGCCTCCGCATGTGTATCTATTGCGATACTCCTTAGGTATAAATCTCTCTTCCTCTTGTAAGCAAGTTCGTTCCTTTTGTCCCGAATTTGCTTACCGTCCTTTGTTGTAATAACAGTCGCCATTTTGGCGGCTATCCTATTATTCCCAGCATGAATAGCTTCCAACTCCAACATTAAGGTTATTTCCTCCTCTGTGAATACTCTTAATCGAGATTCACTAGCTATTTGTAGACCAACACTTATACGGCCAGCATTGCTAATAGTAGGGTGGTCGTGTCTGTTACGCTGGCTTAATTCACTTGCAGTTGCAAATGATTTACCGCATATCGTGCAGTCAAAGCGCAACACTGGGGTGGGACTTTTTAAGAGAGTCATAGTTACTCCCTCCGTTAACCCGCGGTTACTTGAATTTCTTCACTTTGACATTCAGAGCACTGGCAGAAATCACATTGTGTCAACACCCGTTAGGGCCATCACAATGCTTTGTTTTAATTAGACAGTCGGATTCCCCAAGTCCGTGCCAGTTCTGAATTGATTGTTAATTGACAGCCGTTATAAATTTATAATAAAAATAATTCCTTTAAAAATATCATTTATAAATTTTTAGCAAGAAAGTTCCACAATTAGTTACGTAAACTTCTATCCGGGGAACAGATAAACACAATCTTTAGAGAAAAAAAATTGTATAAATCCTAATTTACCCAGAACGAGTACCTACATATACCATAATATTGTTTCCCAATCAAGCCCGACTATCTCAATCTTCAGAGCCAATCCTTATCCCGAAGTTACGGATCTAATTTGCCGACTTTCTTTACCTACATTATTCTATCGACTAGAGACTCTTCACTTTGGAGACCAGCTGCGGATATCGGTACTGCCTGTTAAGAAGTTTGCGTAACCCCACCATATATTGTCAAGGTCTGAGGAGAAAATATCGACACAGCAGTAAATGCCATGCTCTTCTAGTCCATCTACCATATCTCTCTTCGAAAGACTTCCATGGTAGTAGAACTGTGAAACAGAAAAGAAAACTCTTTCGATATTTCTCGACGGCTTCTTTATGGTTGTTTCTGTTACCAGGATGAGCATAAAAGCCCATTTATTATAACAAACGTATACTCAACAGGTTACGGAATTGGAACCGTATCCCCTTTCGTTCAAAAATATGACTATTGAAATTTACATCACAGAACAGGTGCTTAGAGTAACTATAGTAAATTCCAACAGCAGCTTGCTAATAATAGATCCTCTTAATTAATAGGCAAGGCTGAATGGTCCGAATCCGGTCCCCTACTAAAACTAGCAAGGCCTAGCTTGGCAATAACATGATCGAATTATCCACAAAATAAAATTAACATTTTTTTTTAATTAAAAGAAATTTTATATATGTTGCATATCAATCTTTTTGTTAGTATAGAACTATTGCCCAATAATAAGGACTATGCATATATATCATATAATTGTTTGACGGTTAACGTATACATAGATTGTAGTTTTCTGAGGATTTGAATGTAGAAAATACAGTGAGCAGGAAGATTTTGTTTTTTAAATTACTACTGCCTACCCATAACCTATTCAGTTCTAATTTTTTTTTATATCGTAGATGTCTACAGGGTATACTAATAACAGCCTTATTTTGGTTGCCACCACACTTCAAGTAACACCACTGTGTAAAATTCATAGGAATGAAAGCAAACAAAGAAGAAAAGACAGATTTTACCTGAAGAAATTGAGTGAGAATTGTCGACAGGAACATGCAAGTGACAAAAGTTGTTAGCTCACCGCACATTTCTCTCTGATTTTGCTGCTGCTGTTGTCGATTTTTATTTCGTTGTTTGGTGTTCCTATGAATTTTACACAGTCGTGTCACTTGAAGTGAGGTGACAACCAAAATAAGGGTGTAAATTTGTCATTTCGTGTGTAACGCATAGAAATATTGCCGCGTTGAACACTCATGTGTGTTTAAAGAAATTTTGATTTTTTTCATGTCCGTTTGCTGTCCGCTTGTCCTCCCTCGCTCACACGTGCGTTTACTAAGTCCGCTGACACACGATGTTACACACGCGATACACCGTACTAAAAACTGGTTTTCTTCGCACTATTTTAGAACATTTTCGTGTATACCTCAATTTAGAGCAGAGTGCTAGACTCGGATGATACACGAGTGTTTTAGTACATATGTATGCGTGTACTCAGATTATGTGCGTATAGAAGATAGGGAAACGTGTATAAACTACGTGTACCATAGGCTGTAACACACTCGATACAAGAACCGGTTTTACGTCGTGTCTAGTCTCGAGTGTTTATCATCGTGTGTCACGAGACTTAGAGGGCTGAAATTTTCGCAGAGTACTGCCATACAAAAATTTCGTTTTCACTTTATATTTGGACACTGCCTGAGTACGGGTTGACGTAGAGAACGGAAATTTTGCACACGTTGGTTTTTTATGAAAATTGTTCATACAAGTTCAAGAATAGACTAAGTCGGACAACGCATTTTTGCTGTTGCCTTTCAAAAATTGAGTTTTTTTATGTAGGTATGCAGTGAAAAACAATCAGTCCTAGATGTTTTTCTTTTACTGAAAAGTTCTTCAGAAAATTAAATTGGTTATAATAATTTTTACTGTCCTGCGAATCGTTCTCTAGCTTTTTTCCTTTTTTAAATTGCAGATTTTGTAACCAAAACGATATATACATAACTTAAAAAAAAAAAGTCATTCTTAAATTTCCTTGATAATATTGCAATTAATTTAATTTTTTTTCCACTCGGTCTCTCTCTCCACAATCATGAATCTCTTTTCCCAAGAGCTCGTGATAATTTAAATGCACCTTCAATACAAAAATGCGCAATTAAGGTATCCTTGCCTAACTGCTTCAATTATTTTCTCCCTGAAGCGAATATTTTGCATATTCATGAAATGCAACGAATATTTTGAATCCCAAGTGCCAGTTAGAGGACGAAAGTGGCTAATCAAAATATAATATGCAAAAGGCTTGCTTCTGTGTATTGCGATGATTTCTATTGTGTGCTTTCATTATTCATAATTTTCGGACTTGTATAAAATGGAAATTTTAAGATTATTAGTTTATATAGATATGCACGAGTGCATTGATTGGAGATAAAGCTAAAGCTTAACAGTGTGATATGAAACTTACTATACATTTATTGTGATTTGTGGCGGTTCTATTTTTTAGTTATTTTGAAATTCCACAATATTAATTTTGCGCTGCTCAGCAGGTGATGTGGTATATTTGTACTATGAAATGCTGAGTTTATACAAAATCAAAAAAAAAATTGCTGTTCATTATTTTGAGGCTTTAAAATTTCCAACCATATTTACGGTTTTGTTCTGTCCTTCTGCAAGATTGATTCAAAAGTGCTGGTACATATATAAAAATTTGTTTTATCCGTCCAAATAGTCACTGTTACTATATATAATCATAGATGCACATCGATAATATTAGTTGCCATATTCTAATTATTTACAACAAAAGCTAGTGTTTTAGGACGAAAAACAAATTAAACTAAGACTTAATATTACCTTTAAAATGTGAACAAAAATACATACAAGCAAAGAAATCAAAGTCTGGGCAGTTAAAATTTTAATACTTCCAAATTTGGAGCTCCTAATCATTATCCAAATACTTAATTAAATTACTTTGCTTTGACTGTGCTTTCTTTGTATACCTTAAAAATTTTAAATTTTATACACAAATTTAATATAATTTCAAAATTTTGGTAAATGTAAAATGAAAGGATAGGTACTCCAGAGAACACTTGTGATGTAGGTAGTCATAAAGTGAATGGAGAAACTATTTTATACTTTTTAAGTGCGGATTTAGAAGCAGTCTTTTAAAAAGCTTTCTTTTAAATATATGTTTTCTGTTTCATTTGATTAGAATACAAATTTTGATATATTGGCTCTCAAGGGTATGAGGGGATGGAAGGGTCGCTCCGATATCGCCCCCGCTGTAACGTAATGTAATTTATTTTCAATAATTAATTAAATGTAAAATAAAAGGAAATTCTAGATATCTTTTGTGATATAGGTATCCATTAAGTGAAGCAAGAAATTATTTCCTATTTGTTAGTGCGTATCTTGAAACAACGTTTTTCTTTTTTAGGCTTACATTATTCTCAAAAAATTTGAAATTATATCATTAAGAAATTTGCTGAACAAGAAAAACTTTTGCATTTTTTTTGTGATCGAAGGCTTACAGCAACCTGGTATTTTGTTGAAAACTAGTATGTTGGGATAATTATCATAGCCGGGGTAATTAATATCAGATTCAGATTTCTTGCAAATATTTAATGTAAAGTCAATGGGGTTATACATATATTAACCCTACCTAATTAGCACTCCTCGAAAATTTCTTTAAGTGTCGGTTTGAAAAGAAATTATTGAAAAAAAAAATGTAAAAATGTTGCCTATAATTTAAGTAACAAAATGCTGCCCAGTCCAAGAAATTATGGTGTTTAAACGAAATGCAATGCAATGTGAAAGACACAAGCAGTAAGACAAGATGTGTATAATTCCTATTTTATGCAGTACCAAATTTTACTATGATTACGGGATCAAAACTTAGATTAGATTATTAAAAGAACTCCGGCAATATCTGGATGCTAATGAATTTTTTATACTGAAATGGAAAGAGAAAGTTATACAGTAAAGTTAGCAACTGATGGTTCAAACTTCAGGAGTTGATGAAGGTCGTTGAGCTATGAACGATCGAAATGCGTCGTTTAGGACGAAGAGGGTATTTTTCGTATACTTTCCCTTAACATCCTGTAATGCTTTTACTGTACATCTCCATAAAGGAATTAAGCGAAATAATGACTAATTGTCCAACTTTTCCAAGGAATACTACATTTTTTTTATTTATCCCGTTTTCCGGCAAACCGTTTTGATATTTAGCAGCGGTGATAGCCGCGAAATTGTGTTTCCAGCTTAGTGTTCCAAGTGGCGATACAGCACCACAGAATTGTGAAAAATAGCTATTTATCTTGCCGCTTATTATTTAATGTAAATATATCTCGTATCAATATCCATTCATATACCTGTATGTATTATTTTATTACTATTCCAGCTAAAGGGGCCTTCATTTGTAAGAAATGAAGATAGCTTGCGTCAGAAATGTGTTTGAAGAAATATCCAGTTTTATAATATTTTGTCCCTCCCACTGAAAAAGACATTAAAACCAGTTGTATATTTCTTAAACTTTCTTCACACTGGAAAATTATTTTTGATACTTATATCTGTCGGAAAATCAACTTGCTACTTTTAATAGTTGAATGCATGAATAAGGTATAATAACAAAAAAATGACGAAGTTTAGTAATATGGTTAAAGATTCATTAATAAGAGCAGCTTTCACTATTTTTCTGTGTATATTCCATAGTTTTCCTAACTACCCAATATTTTAATAGAAAATTAACTTGAACTAATTATTGTTTCCCTCATTAGAAATGCTTTAAATATAATGGAGTACTTAGTGGGTGAAAAATTCTATTGAAATTTCCATAAATAGCGAAAGTTTAGATTCCATGGCAGCGTTCAAAATGTATGCTCTGGAGCTTCAGCTATCTGTGCAGGCTGCTGCTTATTTGTTTACAGGCAAAATAGGTTAATATCTACACAAAATAATCTTAAACGACAAAATTAGCTTCTGAAATACTTTAAAAAAATGCGTAAACAACAAATTTAATTGTGAAGAAGAGTAAAGTAATAAATTCCAATCCAAAGCAATGGCTGCATTACAATTTTCCATTTTTACACAAATTTTCCTATAGCTACTTCTCAGCTACAGTGCCTGCTCATAGTTTATGTTAGCTAAATTATGCTCCCGCAGATTGTCAAAAAATTGCTCTAACTTTGCAGAAAATAGCTTATTGTAGAAATCTGGAAAGACAGAGAGGTTAAATAAGTTCAGAGATTATTTAACTTGACTTATAATGTAAGCATTTGATTTCTTTATTATTTTCAATTCTAATTTTAATATAACAATAATTTAATAATAATAATTTAATTGTAAAGATCCACCCTTGTCCTCTGCATAGTACCAAGCCTAAGCCAACCCCACACAATGTGTGCATTTCTCAAATATTTGGCAATTCGTCTCGTTTACACACACCTCGTCAAATGAGACGCATTGACAAATATTTGACGAATGCACACATCGTGTGGGACCGGTTTAACTGTGGTATGCTAATTTCATCAATGTCTCGTCTCTATAACCACCAGTTTGACTGCATTAATTTTTTTGTTTTTTTTTTTTTTATACTTTTTGTAAAATGTGTAATCAGACATGTTGAATTTTAAATAATTAAGTAAGAGAATTAATGAGGCAAATATAATAAGATGGAATATATAAAATATTCGAAAAATTCCGATGTGTTTCTGATTTATTGATCACCTACCGTATATCATCATAGTACTGATATTATGGTTACAATTAGCCTATATTCGCTGTGCCAACACTCAGATCGAATTGATTTTGGCGTAAAACTTAGTCATCCTTTAGTCTATGCTTTTAAATTTCACCATTTGATACATCGATAATTTTATGTCATTGCTATCTGAAAAACCTTAGAATTCTAATCATCTACAACTAACAACAACTTAAGCATTTTCATCCCAATTAAAAGAGGTCTGAATGCAAACAACATCCTCACAAACACATTTTCATCTCTTTCTCAGCAAGGGTGAATTCATCTGCAAAACATGACACGCGATAAATCTTATTACCCACTCGGAGATTAAGTTTTCATATAAATTAAGCAAAAACCTATAGTCATCTACTACATAAATATTGAGTAGCAATCTCTTAAAACAAGAGGATTAATTTTGATTAATGAGTTCCTTGACATGCAACAAACTGCCATCGATAATTAAATTTCTCCTTTACAGTCACCTGACTACTGATAAAATATGTAATAAATCCCCAACATCATCATCATCATCGACATTGAATAAGCATAGCTACATTTGCCATAGTATCTCCAAAAAGGTCATACGTAAGACCTACATAAATAGACTGAGATACAAATTTCAATTAATTTAGAGATGTTAAGTTTCAATGAGCTTTGTTGTGCATAGTTTTGTTATCATTTAAACTTTTGCTGTATTATTAGAAAGACATATTTACTGGGTCTTCTATCTAAATTAAGTAATTGAGTTTAGCTCTGAATATGTTTTATAATGTAAATACTTACAAATACCACAAGATTGGATGCATGATGAAAGGATGCTTAAATCAAATTCAAAACTCTCAGGCGATTCTTTCGAAGCTAATGAAAAATGGTCATCCGCAGTAATTTTGAATTCGACTCCATATGTGCTCTAGTCTAATTTATACCTATGCCTAAGTTTACTTGTCTTAAAAATGAAAAAAATTAAATGATTATTTTTCTTCAGAATATTTATACACTATCGATTGCCAAGAATATCAGCTTGAAACGGAAATCGACATCAGTTCTGTTCAGTATAATATCTTGTTTTTATAAGCAAATAATCTGTCTATTTTCTTGATCAAAACACAGCTTTACAATATTTCGTAAAAATTCAGCAGAAAAATTGTCGAGAAAATTCCTCAGATCAAACAATTCGGATGTTTATCTAAAAACAAATTTTTTGCAATATATAACATTATTACATTCAGGAATTACCCTGTTCTTGACCACTCTGATACGAACTTGGTAGTTTGCTCTAATTTCGGTCTTCCTCTCAATAACGTAGCTCTTCGGATTATTAGGAAGTTTTGTATAGCCGTAGAAGCATCTGAGATCCTACATCTTAAATTCCTGAACTACAGACTACACAATTAATTTAATACGAAAAATGTTTATCCTGAAAAATGCCTTTTATATTTACCTATGAGTGTAGAGAGATTTGATGATTTACTACTATGGATTTTGAGACCTGCAAAAACTTATTAAAGGACCATCAGTTGAACCATACGAGATAATTGCTGTAACTCTAAGGTTTATAAACACTTTCATGGATATTTCTCCCCAAGTTTTTATCATAAGAAATTTCTATTAGGATATTCCTTAAAGTTTTTTTTTATATAGGGGTTGTCTCATTTGTACTTGTTGCATTAATCCTTCATTAGTTATATCTTCCTCTCACACTATCTTTGCAAGAGACCTTTTAAAACAAAAAAAAGATGTCTAATTTACCTCCAAGCTCTACACCGTCTCCCAAAACAATGGCAATCAAGCGGTGACGAAAGCAGTGAGTGCACATTCATATAAAAGTGAAGGCGCGGTGATAGTTTCGTCACCCAAAAGTTTCTGGCCAGAGCAACCAAAAAGCCGACTTCTTCATACGCTCATTTGCATTAGAGCCTATGAAATTGACGGTGGAGATAAAAAGTCTCCAGTGCGCAATAGGCCTTACCATACTTTACCATATTATTCCTGTTGATAACCCAAAGCATTTTAGAAAATTATATCCGTTGTAATAAGCGCAGGCCCCCTACTTTTTTTTTTATATTATTAAGCCAAGCTCAGGGGATACCCTATGATGCAAAGCACAGCATGGCCGGAAGGAGATAGGGAAAGGATTAGGGGATGTGAGGAGAGTGGCGGAGGTGCCGATGTGTGTCGCCCTTAAACTTCCGCAGATTGTATGCCGGAGGAAAAATAGAAGATGGTAAGCTGTTCCACATTCGCACTGTTCGGGATAAAAAAGCATCTCGGAATTTTACTGTACGGCCGAAAGTAATTTGAAGGGTTAAAGGATGTGCGCGGTTTGCAGCGCGAGTATTGCGTGCAGGAATCATTCTACAAGGGATTAGACTAGAGATTTCATCAGAACATTGACCATGCATATAACGATAAAGGAGCGAAAGGCATCCAACATTGCGGCGGTGCTCGAGTCAGTCGATATGACAAGTTATTGCCAAATCGCCAATGAGCTTGAAGGCTCTCTTTTGGACAATATCCAATGAAGCTAAGGCTGTGCGACCAGCCCCGGCCCATATATGGGAGTTGTATTCCATTCTAGGTCTAATGTAGGACATGTAGAGGAGCGCTAGATTTGACGGGCTGAAATATTTCTTACACCTTTTCAGAAATCCAAGACATTTCGATGCTTCTTTGGCAGCAGAGAAGATGTGATCTGTCCAGTTTAACTTACTGGAAATATTAATGCCAAGAATGCTTAGTGACGGTGAATCAGAAATTAATGCTCCATCAAAAGAAACGGGTATGGTTAAGTTATGATCTTGTTTTAATGAGATGAGACAGCTTTGAGTCTTTGATGCATTGAATTCGACGCGATTCGCTTTGCCCCAAGCGAGGATATTGGCAAGATCGTTATTCAATGATCTAGTCATGCAATCTCGTTTAACACATGCAGCATTCCCCCTGGATTCCGCAAGAGTGTCAAAGGAGTAAGCGAAATCAAGAGTACTGTCATCTGCGAAACTATGGATGGGATTGAAAGTAAGGGAAAGCAGATCATTAATGAAAACTAAAAAGAGAGTTGGAGAGATAACAGAGCCTTGAGGCACACCGGCATTTATGGGATGTGGTTCAGATGTAACGCCATCTAATACAACACGTATTTGGCTACTAGATAGGAAACTTTCGATCCATAATAGAAGAGGATGGGAGAGACCAAGTGCTTTAAGTTTGGCTAAAAGGGCTGGATGCCAGACTCTATCAAAGGCTTAAGATGGCCACGAACACTATTATGATTACCAGAAATTGACACGAAACTGATTATTTTAGTGGGCCTTCTAAAGTAGAGAACTTTAGAATAGTTGGCGAACTTAATTGGCTTATACCAATTTCTGGGACGAACAACGAAAGTATGGCCATGTAGCAAAATAATAAGATGATCGGAATGCGTGGAAAATTCCACAACTTGATTAGAATTTTTCACAAACTTCTTTCAGGAAACTCTTCCGCCTCTTGGTAACCCAATTTATAAAATAATTAGGTACGCAACAAATTACACTAACACAATTTTCAAAGTTCAGTTCGTTAAGACCATGTGCATACTTAAATGTAATTGCACGAAGTATAACTTCAGGGTACCTGCCTATTACAAATTCGAGTACACATCTACGTAAACATATAATAGACCAAATGAGACTTTGTAGTATCATTTTACTTATATCGCACGAAAAGTGCTTGTAACCACTTTCAAATGACAAAAGGGATATTAACGTCATCGTTACTTGTAACAACAGAGCCTTGCACAACTAAAGCAGGACCTGAAAACACATAGTTAAGGGGCATTGAGATTGAATTATACATGACTGAACAAGGGTACCCATAAGATAAAAACATGACAGAAAGTCACTGCGATAATGGTGGTGGTGGTGGCGGTGGTGGTGGTGGTGGTGGTGGTGTTAGTGGTGATGAATTGAAAGACCTCTGACAAGGGAGTGACTTCACAAAATTTTGAGCTGATTTTAATTACGACAGTTGACAAATTAAAAGGAGATATACTATATAAGTATGCTCATATTTGATGTTGTGATACCCCCATTATGATGGTTGGCTCTGAATACACTTGCTATGAATGGTTATGAGACAAGAGACAACAACCCTCGTTGGTCCAATTTCTAGTTAAGGAAGTTCCACCACAGTGATAATATCTGAGGAAAATTGTTGAATGAGCTATTATTCGGGATTTGTTGAATGCATAATGTCACAGCCTTAGTTACTGGAATCCGTCTACAAACTATGTATTTAAACCTTTCATTCAGAAGTTGTTGGCAAAGGAATGCATATATATTTACATAATTATGTCTGGTGTCTTCACAAGATTTGTTATATTTTTTCTTTTGTCAAATGAATTTTCTCTAAAGTTTTCCAATCCTTACTTCCGGCTATGGTAAAAAAAAGGTACGCTTTTGATTTTCTATGATACTTTGAAACAGAAGAGCAAAAAGTAGAAGATTTTGAAGAACGAAGAAAATTTTAAGGGATTTTTGCAATCCTAGGCGGTAATGAATTGAAATTAATAATTAGTCAAAAATTCAACTAAAATATAATCCATTAAAATACTCCGGCCTCGATTAAAATTTAATCGATGAAAATTTTTGTTGGGCGGACAATTGATGGGTTACTCGAACAAAAATTTCAATCAACTAAAAAGTTAATATTTAACAAATCCCGATTAAAAATGTAATCAACTAAAATTTCAAACGATTACCGCAAATTAATCATTCTGGCTCTAAGATGCGTTTAATATTTATAACCTCATCAAAAAATTTACAAATTCTGGAAAACTATTGGAATTCTAAGGGAAGACAATGTTTTGGGGTAAAAGATAAGGAAATATTTAATTACTCTCAATTAACAAATTTTTCATTGAAAATATTTCCCTCGGAGTGAAAAAGAAATATGTTTGGTTGGTCCATAATTATAGCGTCATATATGTACATGTTACGCTGATAGTTCATCATATACGGAAATTTATTCACGAGTGATGAGAGAAGCAAACGCCTTTTCCATTTTTTTAAACCTCGTTTTGTCAATATGTGCGTATCTGAAACTATAAAAAGTTCTCAAGCATAATAAGTTTTCATAGTTGCTGAAACTAAAACATTGTTACCACTGACATATATATAAATGGACTGCTTGATCTCCTGTTTCATGTGGCACCAGCTTTGATTTCAGAAAGTATGCTCTCACTGCCAATGCTACCAACTGTCGTAAACTAGCGTTATATTTAAATTATTTGCGAATTTACTTATATGCATGTCCGTGGGATCTACCGAATTGACCACAAAAGTATTTGGGACTATTTGTATCGTTAAATTTTAATTATGAGTCGAAGAAAGTGTTTTTTACAAGGATTTTTACAAGCGATTTCTCGTTTCTAATCGTTACAGTTCAGTGGGAAAGTATGCTCTCACGGAAAGAAACAGGAATATGAAAGTGGTGCCATTTTGCTTTCATGTTTTTTGGTTCAACAAGTAGTCCATTTATATACATGTCAGTGATTGTTACTGACAACGCTTTTATTTCACCTGTCAAAATGGAAAAAAAATAAAAGCGGTTTTTAATTTGTAATTGAATACTTTGCAATTGAAATATTTTCAATATTTGTTTATGAATGCATTAAAGTTATTCCAGAAGCTCATTAGAGATGGTTTTGAAGTAGATATTCCAATTTACTAATTTAACTGTTTGACATTTTTCAATTTTTCCCATAAAATCTAGATGGGAATGTACGTGTGAGAAATTGCAGTGATTGCTTCGGCAGTATACAAATTTTAATAAGCTATCTTCCTCAAAATATTTGGAAAAAATGCATGTCATAATGTAAATCCCCCTTGCTTGAAACATTTATTCCTAGAAGATTTTCGAACTATATAAAACAAAAATTTCTGGTTGATATAACTGATTTGATTATACTATGAAAGCCATTGGATTAAGCCCCCATTCCAAATCTTAAAATTATCCTGAAAAAGATTGCCCTTAGGCCCGTTGGTGTGGTAGCGAACGTATAGAGACGTCGATGCATCTCCTTAACAAATACTTAGTAATTATTATCCATTGAGTTCTAGAAAAAAAACAGTGCACGGGACACTACGCAGGCCGCCACCTCGGGCCGCATAATAATCTTAAATACTTGTCGGGTTAATAAACATCACTCCTCATTATTATATTGGAAAGCTTACCAACCAATGTATGCCTACCTAACGGAAAGATTCATTAAAAGTATAAAAACTAATTTCTTTCAAAATCCCATATCGATATCGATAGCTTTTAGAAGCAATCAATTACTAAAATGCAAAGCTTTTACTGCACCTAGATAATAGCCAAATAGATTTCATTTGAATGCAATTACTTAGATTCACGTTGTCCGACAAACCGTGTATAGCAATCATTCGTATAGAGAAATCAGTTTTCAAACATGGTGAATTACGTGAGCTACTTTCTACAACGTTTACTTGTGCTCCTATATTACATCGCCAGATTTTTTGGTCTTATAACATTTCGTATAAATTTTAAAGACAGAATTTTTGAGTATTCCAAGGTTGCAAAGTTTTATTCCAAGTTTGTTTCTATTGTGATAATTTTGGCCTCGACGACAGCATTAATTTTTACGGGACCACAGTTATATCAAAAGACTAAAAATGACCTAAGACGTATAGTTCCGTTATTGCTAACCAATTTATTAATTTTAAATGCGATTCAAATAAGTGTAATTGTGTTGACTAAAACCAGAGAAATAGTTTCGATTTTCGAACAAATATTTTCGAATCAAAATGACATTTTCAAACTTACAAAAAAGGAAAACGTTTTTCACGTAAACGTTCTGATATTATTAGGTATAAGAATTGCTTCTATTTTAATAATGATAACAGATTCTATTGACATTCTTACAAACTCTAATGCGCCCAATACCATACAGTGGAGATTTAGTACAGTTGTAATAGTTTACATTTCCTGTTTGAGATATTTCTTTGTGCAGATTTGTTTTGTTGGTTTTATGATTGTTTTTAAAGCGCAATTCGAACAACTCAATGCTCACGTGACTAGAATTTATAGTGAATTGCATGACAAATCTTTTGTAATTGCAGTGATGAAATAGATAAGATTACTGCTATCCATTGGAAAGTTACTCAATCGATATATGACCTAAAAAATATTTTTCAAGGCCCACTGATTATTTTCATAATTGATGGAATGCAGTATGTGGTTTTTGTAATTTTGGCAATCTTTACCATTATAAGTGAATCAGAGTTAGTTTTTAAATCACCATATGCAGTTACTGTTACAGTATTAATCGATATAATATCACTTATTTTGGTCGTAGAGTGTACAAAGGAAATGTCTAAAATTCCAGTAGACTTCCTATCTACTTTTGATATTAAAGATGAAAAGAGATACCACAGGATTGTAAGTATTACGCAGAATGTTATTGGAGAAAGCGGCAACAGACTTACACAAATTTATTTATCAGGTTGAAAAGTTCAAATTACAACAGGCCTTGCGACCATTTGAAATGAACTTTTTTAATATGCTTGAGTTAAATAATGAATTTGTCCTAGCATTTATTGATACTCTGGCAAATTACATTATAATCCTTATTCAGTTCGATAAAGTCCGGGATATGACGGAATGAACACACCTTTAAAATATCTGCACGATTTTTATCGTATTTATATGACCTTTATTCTGTTCTTTTTTTGTTTTTGTATCGTGCAATTATTCAATTTGTCATTATAAATATATTTGTACTATTTGCTGCATTAATAAAATTTAACCAACAACAATTTAGTTTTAATCAAAAACACAACTGAAATTATTTTCAACACTTAAGGAAAATGATACGTTGCCAAATTTACAATGCACTCTAAAACTTACCAACATGTGTAATAGTAATAATAATAACATGTAATAATCATGTAATATTAATTCACATCAACCATATAGGTATGTATAAGTTTACTTAGCTCGTATTGTCATTATATCCAAGATACTGCAATGCTACATCTCATATTAATCTCACCTCAAGGACCCATGTACATGTATGGTAAAAAATATTTCAGAAATTAACTAAAAGTTGCAAAAATTTCCACATAGGAACAGCTGTAATCTATAGCGGCGTATCCATGTACTTTACATAGTTTGTAATTCATATGGAGAGAACCGAGCAAAATTAAAATCAAGACAATTTATTAACGCATGTTTTGTAAAATACAGTGATTAGAAGAAACAGAAGGAGAGGTACTCTAGGTATTGAGACCTACGGGCCCACCAAATATCCTGTGTTGTGGTTGGGCAGCAAAACTGGAACGCGTCGTATGGAGCGTGAACTGTGAACTCTAATTCGTGGATCGAAATATCCGATAGAAATACTGATATATAAGTTTTTTCGATGTGCAGCTAGATCTTTTGAGGAGAGAATCCCTATATGTTGGAGGCTCTTGACGTAGCCAAACAATAACAGTTAGGTAGAACTGGACCGTTAGCACAGGTGGGTCCTTGAGGTTACTAGTATATGTGGCCAGTGCAACAGCATCAGAAAACTCTACAAGGAATTTAAATATAAGAAGGACCGAATGAAAAACGTTCCGTGTGATCTAGTGCACGAATCCTCCTTGTTATAGATCAATATGGCTCCTTTCGTTGAAGGTACTACGTCCCTTATCGAGTGCATCTCGACATCATTGAGAACCTATAACACCTACATAGAGTGTAAACAAAACCAGCCAACCCTATGTCAGACTGGTCCAAGCGATTTCAGTATTTCTGACGTTGTAACTATACCAGCCAATTCTGTCTTCGTGAATATTCTTTAGTGTCTATTGATTAGCCGACTCACCACTGTAACATAGCTCACGTCAGCTGACCTACAGGAAATACCAAAAAGGAAATCATCCGGACCGCTATTCGAGTGGTCATAAACATAATCCTCGCAGAAACAGACAGATTAAAAACAATTTATGATTCAGATTTTATTTTTGCTTTCTTTATTGTCGTTTGTCTATTCTGGCACGAGTTTTAATAAAACGTTATAATCCTTATAGTATTAGCAAAAATAGCTTCATCTTACAAAATCTGACATCAGAATTTTTTTTTGCTGTTTACAAATAAATTTTTATCAAAAACGACGCCTACCTAACTACAGCTTTCAATACTCAGCAAGACTTTAGTGGAATAGAATTGTATGATTTACACGTTGATTGGTCACGCGTTCAGAAAAGTGGTAGCAAGGCATCGACGCGTCGCCAAAAATGTAATCTTAGATGACACCGACTCTCCGCAATTTTAATGCAGTAAAATTTTGTATTAATCTACTAAAACCAAGCCTGGATTTATATGAATAATTCTCATTCCTGCGCCTTGAGTTTCTTAAGTACATAAATTATTCAGTCTCTTTGATAGTGAAATTGAGCGTTCCGAATCTGTATTTATGGTTAGAATGCAAAATTATTTATTTATTTATTTAGTCTACCGATTTTAACAATCTTACAGACAGGGGGTATTACATATTTACATATAAGCTATGTATACATTAGGCAAGCATTAGCAACAATCATAGACATCAACGAATCATTAAATATCATTATTAACATAACCTAGACATTATTATACTTGAGGAATCATTAATTACATAAATTATTATAGATACATTAATTAATAGCTAACTTTTTCCTTAGAAATATACATAGACACATTTCAATTACAAAGTTATATAGAATTATATCGAATATATCCTTAGAAAACACAATTAAATGTTGATTGAAGAATTAATTAATAGCAATGGTAAAGGAATGCAGAAATGGAAGGAAACTAGGTGGAAGGTGAAGCACAGGACCAAGTCGAGGTGGGAATCGAACCCACTACCCCAGGGATGGTAGCCAGCGCGCTTATCAACTGAGCTACCGAGGCCAAATAACTAGATGTTCGTAAGATCATGTCCAAATTAGGATTGGTTACAAAGTGCCCTCTGCTTTAAATAATTTTGTTAAATTCGCCAGGTGAGTGTTTGTTTTTTTCACTGACAATAGTTCTTTTACGATGTGGTGAAAAAGAATGCACTGATAAATCAGTTCAGTGATCAAACTTTTTTGACATATTTTGATAATTATGACAGCTCGGATTCTGATATATTCTGTTGCTGGTGAAGATAAATTATCGAAAAAACAAAACTTTGAGCATAAAGTTGATATAAATCAAGTTGCTTCTGAGCAGCAACTGTTCAGCAAATTCGTTAATGAAAACCAAAAATATATTTAGTCGATTTCACATCATACTACATATTTCGTGTGTGGAAAATTGCTCATCTTTAGACTGAAATTCATTCAAGAAAAATTTCAATGAATTCGAAAAATGTATTACAAACGGAGACAAATTGAACTTTTCAACCCAGCAATCAGACAGATCTCATCCGTATTGAACTTCTAATGACGAAGATCACTCAATTAACCATGGTGAACTTAAGCTCTTAATTCTAAGTACTTACATTTATATTTCTTCCACAAATTCCTTTGAGTTAACATAATTACAAACTTGATATTACATAGATCTACCTGATTTTGAAGCTTAAAACTTATTCTAATTAAAAATTCATTATAAGTAATTGAATATGATGATTATTTTACTTGTTTTAAATAACTTAAAATGAAATTAACTGATATATTTATTTTTATCAAGTATTAGCCAGTACAAACATTTTTTGAAAAGATATCTTGCACTGTGTACAGAAAAAGATAATTGTTGATTTTTCAAACTTTTATTGGGTTTTTCCTACTGCAGTATTAAAGTCTTGACAAATTATCAATCCAAGTTTTGTTTTCTTCTTCCTATGTTAGAATTCCTTGGGTATAGTAAATTTGTCATTTAGCTTGTAACACCAATTAGACCAATTATAACTTTTTTTCCTAGTTCAGTATTCAATTCGAACATATTTTTTAGATGGGCCAAAGGGTGCTTATTAATAAAAATATATGTACATACATAGGTAAAACATTTATTAGGTATTCAAAGAACTCAATCACCGCGATGCCGTATGTGCTCTACTTCTATGTACTATGGGAAATTTTGTAATGTGATAGGTAGTTAGCGATAGTATAGCTTGGGTTGGTATCCAATACATGTGGGCAAATGCTTTATATATTACGTTGCTCTTGTATATGGAATATTATATCAGATACTAATGAGTGAAACATTATATAAGACATAACGCAATGTATCCATATGAACGTTATGTAGGAATAACATCCAAATACACTTCGCAATAATGATACTGGTTTAAAAAATATTTAATATAGTAACTTACACAATGTCAGGAGCTTCCATATTGTATGGCTCTAAATGCCATAAATTATCACTGTTCCAAAATAGCAGATACGTATTATTGGAAGCATATATAAATTATAACGAACGGGCCAATAATTTTTCTCAGTGCATGTTAATACTATTTAATAACACAAAATGGGTGGACTACTATGTTACTTGGGGCATACATTTGGTGGTCTTTAAACAATGATATCTCCAAAACGCAACCGAGCACCATCGAAATTTATGACAAATTGATAGATGGCTTATGCCTCTAATATATAAATACAAAAAAAAAAAATCAATTGTAAGTAACACAATTATTTTTGGAAATGACACTATGGTTAACATAATAATGGAGCATGGTTGCGGGAAACAAAAGAAATGGCGGAAATGATCTGTTCCTAATTAGTCCAAAGGAATCGCTTTCGCTTGGAATGAATATGAGTACACATATGTAACTCAAAATCGTAATTTTTCTATGATACACATTAATCACGATAGCGTTTTTATACTTTGAGAACATGAAATAGTTATACGAAGTAAATAATAAAAATCCAAGATACGTCTTGCATTCTCAATTTACATTATTCAAAAATTTTGTTGGTGAACATTTTTTTCCTTCACTTCTAGGGAACTTCAGTTTATCTCGCTTAAAATTACATCAAAGTCATTAAATTCGATTAGTTAATTCCGGAGTCATAGACTTTTAAAAGTATTTCTACAAAGACATTTCATCCAACTTTGAATTGCTATATCTCCCGAAGTGTACAGGGGAGGATGCTGATGGGATATTGCATTACTTTGTCAGACCTTCAAACATGTAAACTTCCGATTAAAAAAAAACCGTGATGCTTGAACCAAAAATCTAGCAATTTTGAACGCTCTGCCATGATTTTCTGCAAAGATTACTAATAAATGGATTCCATATTTCGTGATATTACGATGAAACAGAATTTTCAAAAATTTTCTTTCGAAAGTTAAGCAAAAAATTTTGGCGGGTATAACCACAGCAAACTAATTGTTTTATTTAAAGATAAAGAAAAACATGGCATACCGAACGAAAACAAAAATTGTTAATAATTGTATAATTTGCTTTTAAAAATAGTATTACTTACTATTAAGGACAAGTAGAACTTCTTTCCTCGTACTCTTATTTTGAAACCTCAGCCTGTATAATTATTTATGTGCCAAAAAGTGTGCTTGGAATCATTTTATTTAGTTTATATGGATTATGATTAATTGAAAACATTTGTTATTTTTTTAATTATTTATTTAAAATAGAGCTTTTATATGAGTGTGACCGTTTCGCCCTGCGGGTTACAAAATTCTTTGGATTTAGTAACGGATTATTGTTCATGAAATCTAGCTGATCGTTAACTATGTTTTGCCCAATGTATTTGGCTTCTTTTATTTCAAAAATTTCTGATTTAGTCAAGATTTCTCCTCCGTTTATGTTATGTCAAATGTTAATACTGCCTAAATTTATGCTATGTTTATTCTCTATTAAATTTTTGGAAATAACGTACTGTGTCGTCAACTCCGACCTCACGTAATATGACCAAATAAGCTAATCTTTAAAGTTCGCTTCATTTTACCTACATAAATTGTAGAACAATTATTACATTTAATTTGGATAACTATACCCCGGTTTTGTCTAGTACATCAATTTTTGTTTTTATTTTATGATTTAAGATGTAATTTTGTAATACGTTTTTACAGAAAAAGGCGGGATTATAGTCATCATGAATTTTTGGCGAAAAACTCGTTAAAATTTAAAAAAAGTAAGAATTTTTTCCAAATTTTTTACTTTGACGTCCTACAACTTCCGACGGCCGGTGACAAGCAGGATGGTTGATCATTGGACAGTTTAGACGGTTTGCTATCATTTAACATTAATCTGATCTTAATAGGGTGTATATTAGGAAAATTACAGGGTGTAAAGTTTTACTATATTAACATTGGCTTGCATTATTCGAGGTAAATAATTCAACACGTGCCTGTGTATGTTATTAATTTTGATATCCGGATACCTATAAAGCCAAGCCAGAATATCCGAAGTTTTCAGCATATAAAGCTAACTAATACCTGGGACAGACTTGCGGTTTCACATTTGCAATATTAATATTGCAATTATGTTATATTGCCATATTAGAAACTCAGAGACATACTTGTGATTTACGATACTGAGAAACTTAGAGAATATGCATTTGATTTATCAACTTCAAAATATTGCGAGCAAATATTATGGAAAATAAAAACAAAATAGACACTTCAGCTTGATAAGTGTCAAATATTGAATGTTAGAAAAAGTTGCAGCCAACATTGTAAACGGTTCGTGTATTAAATGATTATGGTTTATAACTAGCGTCAGATTGCAATAGATGTTCTATACCGCGACTGCATACAGAGTTGTTTCTCACTATATAAAGACACACTTGCGGTTTAGTGCAAACTGCAGAATTGAAATACCGGAGACAGGTATAAGACGAGATCGATCAGCTCGAAAAACAACCATCTCTGATCTGAATGAAACTTTAAAATTTTTACGGAATATGAAAATAGTTCAACCATATTTTCTGCTCCCGGATATCACGTGATTTCACGATGGAATGAAATTTTCCAAAAATCATTTGTTTTTATGCATATAAATACTTAAGAGTTTTCGTAAGTAATTACGCTATACTTTTTCTGTTGCTAATCATGGTTTGTATTTTTGTATTATTGTATTGTTTACTATTGAGGACTGCTAGCATTCTTCTTGTATTTTAGAAAACAAGTACCGAGGTACTGGCAGTTTCTGTCCTAAAACCGAAGATAAAAACTTCCATAAAGAAATTTTTTGAGAGTAGGTACTGTGTGTACTGTGTTTCGATCAGCAGTAATAGGGCGATCTCATCAGGACATCAATGAAACCCTAACACTTCCTTCTGTCTACAGTACAGTGAACTCAGATGCCAATAAATTGCTGGTGGATATATATAGATTTACCCCCGATTCTACATAAGAGACTTTTAAGAGATCTCTTAACCTCTTAAATTTAGCAAATAAGAGATTTTAGCTGAATTAGTATTCTACATAAATTTGTGTGGAGAAATATTAATTTAAGAGGTTAAGAGGGTTTGGAGAAACTTTCAGTCATCCCAGCTATTAAAGACGTTTACTTTTCAAAAAGGACGAAGAAGCAGTAATGTTTTTGGCGAGGCAATTAAGGCAATATGGCCAACCCACAAGTAGCTATAATTGTGTGCATCTTTAATCAAGTTACAATTATCGATACAAATAACAATTGTATGATAAATACACAGCACCTAATGATAATTGAATTATTATTTTAATACCTAGATCGCAGGTAAAGAGTTCGGCAGACGTTGTTACGTCCAACAGGATTTTCGTATAAACCTGTAGG
This sequence comes from Dioctria linearis, assembly GCA_963930735.1. Taxonomy (NCBI): domain Eukaryota; kingdom Metazoa; phylum Arthropoda; class Insecta; order Diptera; family Asilidae; genus Dioctria; species Dioctria linearis. The sequence goes on along the minus strand of CAWVNZ010001543.1, from coordinate 64,340 downwards.
AAAAAAATTAATTGTTACCAAAACTTTAAAGTGACGATATTATTGTCGTGATTATCATAAGGCTATGTCATTTCTATAACTATAAAGGCAAAAGATTTTAGCATTCTGAGATTCTGTACGGTCTCAGAAATATCAAAGATTCAAGTCCTCTCTCATGTTCCTCAGAACTATCCTCTATGCATTGCTCAAATTGTATAATTATTTTATATTTCACAAACTACATATTTATATAATATATACGTAATATATAAATATGTGCTTATTTTACAACATTTTTGTCCAACATTTCGGTATTTTAAAACAAAACAATTTCTGCAACTATCACGATAAAAGATTAAAGCGTACCTCGGTGGGGAGGGAACTCTTATCTTAAGAGATATTTGACAGCTATTTTTGTTTTGCTATAGAATACCAAATTTCTTAAAAAGCAATCTCCACAAAAGTTAAGAGATCAGCTGACTTCTGACATCTCTTTAAATCTTTACGTAGAATACCATTGTCTGCTAGCTAATGGGCTTTGACACTCCAGTTAAGAGGATAAGAGCTCTTATCTCTTATGTAGAATCTATATGTGAATCGTTTTAAGGAATACTGGCTGTGCTCACAATTAAACTGATTTTTGTAGACAGCAGTCAGTAGCAGGGTTTCATTGCTGTCCTGATTAATGTTAGTGTTAAGAGTAGGGGCGACTAGGCCTCCAGGACCTTGCGGACACCGCGACCATAGTCGATCTATTGTGCCTTCCCCTAGAGTGGTTAGGCAAAATCGAGTCTTTTACGGAGCTCGATTATTGCTTTTGGAGTAAGATTGCAGACAATATCTGGAGAGATAAGCTCTCTTCCGGTGATTTCCAGCCTTAGACCTGCAAGTGCTGGGCACTCACATATAACGTGCATCGAGATTTCATCTTCCTCTTCGCACAATCGACACAGTTAACTGTCCCATTTGCCTATCTTCTTCAGGAAGTTTCTGTCTGATTGGATCGCTCTGTTACTGCTGATCGAAACACATTACACACAGTACTTACTCTCACAAAAATTTATTTATGGAATTTTTAGATCTTCGGCTTTGGGCCAGAAAATGACAGTACCTCGGTAATTGTCTTTTAATTTTCTCTGCTGATATGCAGTAGGTTGAAAATTGCCTGTAGACTCGTATATTGTACGGCAGATATGAATTTCTAAATTCACCCTGTACTGAAACTAAGGTTCTGTTAAGGGATTTTAAGTCAGGCTTATTCTGATTTAATGAGCAAAGGAAAGCCACTACAAGATCAGCCAATACCAAAACCTCTTCTTGTCGGTTGGATAGCCCTGCAACTTCCGGAAGAATTTGTTGGCTGGATAGAGCAATACTATTTTTTTTTATTATTTAATCGTAGGAGAAAGTACCCGACACTTTCTACTTACCCCGAACACCCCTGTTCAAGATTTTATCATGATTTTAAAATCTGCAATCGCATGTGTAAAACCTGTGAATATTTAAGAATATCAATAACCTTCAAAAATCAATTACTATTCAAATGTAATGCACTCACGTCACACAGGTTCATTAGCTTAATGCATTTAATTCGAAAGCAATACATATTCGCTTTAAATTAAATAAAACAATCCAAGGTAGAGAGACCTCAGTTTGCAAACATGGCGAGTTACATGAACTACTTTCTACAATGGTTGCTTGTCGTCCTATATTACATCGCCAGATTTTTCGGGCTTATAACATTTCGTATAAATTTTAAAGACAGAATTCTTGAGTGTTCCAAAGTTGCGAAATTTTACTCCAAATTTAATTCTATTGTGATAATCTTGGCTTCTATGACAGCACTGATTTACTTTTTAGCTAAGATATATGGAGACATTTTAAATGATCTCACAAGTGGAGTGTTTAATTCATTGGGCTGTATAATTACTTTAAATGCCATTTTAATCACGGTAATTGTGTTAAGTAAATCCAAGGAAATAGTTTCGGTGTGCGAAAAATTATTTACGATTCAAAATGATATTTATAAACTTACAAGAAAGTCAAATGTTTTCAAAAAGAATGTTTTAATATTAGTAGTCCTAAAATTCCTGATTATTTCACAGATGACATACCGAGCCCTTCGTCGTTCCATAGAGGCTGAGGCATATAAGTCCATTAAAGAGATCCTTAATCGGATTGTGTTTTATTACCCTCTTTACTTGAGATATTTCTTTGTTCAGATTTATTTTGTTGCCTTTATGATTTCAATAAAGGCTCAGTTCGAACAACTCAATTTACACGCAATAAAAATTTATCGGGAATTAGATGAAATTGGTTCATTTAGAAGGATTTCAATGCAAATGTGCTGCCATTGTAGCAATGAAATTGATCAGATTGCTGCAATCCATTGGAAAATCACAAAAGCAATACATGCGCTAAAAAAAATTTTCCAAGGACCCGTCATTATTTTCATAATTGATGGAATGCAGCTTGTGCTTTTATTCATACACCAACAATATATGCGAGAAGGGCAATCGAATCTACTTGATGTTGTCTCTGTATTCATAGATCTTATATCACTTATTTTGGTCGTACAGTTCACAAAGGCAGCCTCTGATACTCTAATAGACTTCCTAACTACTTTGGATATTAAACATGACAACAGACTCCAGAGGAGTGTAAGTATTGTGCAGAAGGTCATAGGTGAAAGTAGTGTGACTCACACAAATTTATTTTACAGATTGAAATGTTCCAATTACAACAGGCTTTGCAACCAGTTGAACTAAATATGTCTAACATGTTTGAACTAAATAATGAATTGATCCTGGCAATTATTGATACTATTATAAATATTACTGCGACCATTATTCAGTTTGAACTAGTCAAAGATATGCCGGAATGAACACATCTTTAAATACCTGCAAAATATCTATCGTATTGATGTGAGGTTTTCCTTTTTCTTTATTTTACTAGTGTGAAATTATTATTTTTTGTCATTATAGATGTATTTGCATTGTTTTCTGTAATACATTAAAATTAAATAGTTTGATAATGACAATTTGGCTTGACTTTCACTAATTGAAATAAAAGCAAATCACTTTCATTTCTAGACAATTAGTAGGTATATTGCCAAATTGACAGTTCATTGCTTGTGCTTCGTGTTTCGAAATTGTAATGGCCAACCTCTTTTACCTAGCTACACGCTAGCAGGTCACGGGAGGTGTTGGACTTCTCCAGGGCACGCGATGAAAGGGTACAGTGCTGGGTCAAGTATGTTACAGTTTTAGAAGTATTTAGGCTAATTATTGATTATTGTTTTTTTTGTAAGATTTTTGTATAAATAATGTAGGGGATATTAAATAAATGGAATTTGTGATCTTGGACGCTGGCATACTCAGTGCTGTTTAGCTACTTTCTTCAAATTTAATGGGGTAATAACGTTATTATATATCAAGAAGCAAGGCTGCTTGTGGCCAGTTGCCATTGATGTAACTTACTTGGTTTCTGTACTCAGCCAAAAGCCACAAGTGGCTTGTTATCTGTAATTTGTGCCCGTGAATGTATTTTTGGCCTCAATACTTCGATAGAGCTTTTGAGGAAATTTTCGGACGAATCAAGAAAACATGGCAACCGGACTAGCCCTAAAATAAACTGACATCCCCACTTACCTCGTCGGACAGGGGAAGCTCATAATCGAGAAACCCAGACGCCAGGATAGAAAGGGAGGCAAGGAAACGAGGATTGGACAGGAGCTAAATTGTTATAAACTCCGCCCAGAATTGTATTGTAACTCTTTTCATGGGAGTCGATTTCTCTAGAGCACTAGTAACCAAGCACTAGGACGTTCAACATATATTCTTAGGAAATTTTCGTGTCCGAAGGATCAGTTCCTTGTAATATTCCTAAGAATGTCAAAAGAATTTTATGGGCCTGTCACGGACAAAACTTACGCTCTTCGAGAAAAGTATGTCGTTATTATTCCACAGAAATTCGTTAGAATTCATAAGAGCAATGTCTTTGGAAATTTAGCGGATATATTCCACACCACAAATAGATATCTCTATGAAGGTTTTGTTCGGATATTCTGTAGAATTATTCCACAGAAATTCTTCAGAAATCAGAATCTTCCGAATTTCTCCATACTACAATAAATAAAAAGCATTTAAAATGTATTATTGCTATCAAAATAAAATTTATTTATATTTATAAGAAATTTATTAAAATCAAAACAATTCAATTATAAAAAGAAAGAAAGAAAGACAAATTTTTCCTCCACTTTCTTTATGAACAAAAAAGTTATTAGTCTTAAAAGTAATAAAATAACTAAATTTATATCTTAGTTCACTTCTTTCCTTACGCAGAGTCTTTTAATCTACATAGGGTTTTGCGAAATTTATCTTGCGCATCTATCCCTTGTTCTACTCCAAATCTCTCCACGCAAAGTTCTAATAGTAAATAGAAAATGCTACTTTACTAGAGTTATTTATTGATAAAAAGAATACTGTTCTCGATTTCCTTTTCTTCTAGTTATTTTGTGCACAAAAAGATAATTACGAGTATTTAACTAATCAATAATGACAAAAGTAGCTTCGAACAAAACTTTGTCCAATATTTGTCCGCTATATTTCTAAAATGGGAAAGAGTACGGACATGTCTCTAGGCAAAAGAAAGAAATAATTCCACTACATTTATATCATATATGAAAAAAGAAAATTTCTTTTACTCTCTGTGCATTCAACAAAATAAGTGCCTAAATATTATTTTATCACACACACGACAAATTGCAAATAACGCGACATTTCATTTTGTAATATATTTAATTGGAAAAGGTGAGCTTTTAATTATTCCTATCAAGCCACAACATTAAATTATATCACTATATATAATACTAAATACAAAGCAATTTCCTTACCTTTGTTTTTATCTATTTACCAAATTTGATCACAATACGAAATTCACTTCACTCACAAGAACGCAACACTAAATGCATGAGATTTCAAGGCACTATTCAATTCCATAGCAAAACTTAACACTTTTTTCCTAGAAACAATAAAACATTGGAAATTCATTGGATAACGCCTGGATATGGTGGAGATTCATTCTGAAGAATATCCATAGCATGTCCAAATTGTTAAGTTCCACAGTTAATTCACACTTTTTCCAACAAATGAAAAGGAAAAAGTTGATAAAATAAAAAGAACGGTAAATTTACCAGAAATTTTGTCCGGTAGTTGTCAGCTGTTTTTCCAATCAAGGAAAGAGTACGAAGATTTCTTTGGACGAAGTGAGGATTTCAATTTCTAGTTTTTCTGCATTATTTTCACACTTTCTGCATATGTTTTCATATACGGAATTCCTCAGAAATTAATTTTTGTTCAAAATTGTCCACTGTTTTTCCAGTTCTTATTCATATAAAATTTCTATGGAAATTCGCTAGATTTTCCTATTAATGGTAAAATAGAGCAGGCTAAAACTTCAGATCAAGTAAAGACATCCTTCTGTGTTGGAATTTTTTGATAAATGTTGGAACTCCGTCCAATATTTTTGTAGTCCTTTTTGCAAAATATGAGGACATCAGAATTGTGATTAGTAGTGGAGCTCTACCGTGCGAATATGCGGTAGGTGAGGTTTCATTTTAGTTGTTGTAAAGCTCACAAAGTACAGTGTAAAACCATACTGCGTTTTTGCTACCGTGTTGTTTTTGTCATTAGCCATTATTATTATTCTGTTTGTTTTTTTGTTTTCAAAAAACGATACGATGAAAAAGAAGGAAAATTGCAGAATAGAAATAAAAACAAACTTGTCTGTAATAACAAACTAAAGAATGTTATTCGCAACTAAATATTCAATTGTATATTATTTGACTTTATACATTGAGTAAAGGAAAGGGCCACCTCCTTGTGTGTACAATTGTGACAAGAGGATATCGGTGTGACAATGGCTAGATAGATAAGCTCAGAAATGACAGGACCATGCTGTGACTGAGCAGCATACTTAATAAAACGTTAGAGACTCTGTCAAGCAGTGGTGTCGCGAAGTGGACTTTGAGGTTGAAACGGCGTGATGTATGGTGTAATACTTATGTGAACTCAGAATCCCATTCGAAATTGCTTTATACTTTAATGAAACGAATCTTGTTATTTTTGTTCGGTCTCATAGCGAAGCAAGCAATCCGTGAGCAAATGAGTAGGCTTTAGGTGATCTAGAGATATAGACTTTTGTTTTCCATGAATTTCCACTATGATGTTTTTTCGTAAGCATCTTGATCTTTTATGCGGTCAATCGTATATGCACTTAACTCCTGGGTTGGGTCCGTCTTCTAAAGCTGTCTTCCCATGACCCGTGATTTCACATGCCATTCCGCGCATGCTCGGGCTAACGATTAAAATCAAGTTCTGCATGGTTGGTCGCAATTGGCTAACAAAATCATCAACTGATAAAGCGTCACTAGTCGGGTCCATTAACATATCTCCCGATTTGGCATTGAGAGCGCGTGTACTTAGAGAGCTGAAATTTTGCACACTGGGTTTAAAAAAAAAAAATAATAATAATTTCGAAAATGGGACAAAACGGGCAACCTCTTCTTGGTGTTGCCACATAAGAATTTAGGATTTTTACGAGTACTGTGAAAACGATCTGTCCTATACAGTTTTAAAGTAGGTACAGTAAACTTTTTCATAATATTATTTTTTTTTCTGTCCCACGAATCGTTATAAAAATATATGCGAAAAACTTCTTCACAAATCAAACTTGCATAGATGGGCGCCCAGCCCATACGAAATGACATACCAATATTCATCTAGAATAACATAAGAATTGGTCTTAAGGTGACCATACAGGGTTCAATTTTACGTATGCAATACGCATGAGTAGCGCATGCTACTGCAGAGTAAAATTGCATGCAAATTGTTTCCATAGCCCATGCGCTTTCTGTAAGCTTCCATATTATTTACATGAGTGTACAGCCCATGGGGCTTTTTAACACTAGGTAGGTTATTCCAGATTGCGTTTAGATAAAGATGGCTTCGTTTGTGCTTTGTGTGGTAGTAAGCGCCATATTCATAGCCCTTGAAGAAAAAGAACAATTCAAATGAGAAAAAAACAAAATGTTTTGAGCCAACAGTTTTTTTTTTTAAAGGAAATGTAATATTTTAGATGAGATGAGAGAAGACAAACGTTGGTAATTTAAAAATTATGTCGGAATATCCGAAAAAGATTTTGAAGTTTTGCTTAAAATTATTGAATCAAAGATTAAGAAAAAAATCATTGACATGATAGAAGTTATTCAACCTCACATAAGATTGGTGACAACCTTACGATTTTTGGCAAAATCGTTTCTATTAATTTTTAATATTAACTGCACGAAGAAAAGCTAACAACTGAATGGCACTCACTTGTTAAATAATATCGCACGTAACGCGCACGAACCTCCCATTCAAATGGGAAAATAATGCACTCTACGTGCGCTGAATTGTTAGTAGTAAGAGAGCATGAAAATCTTGAGAAGAGCCATGCGCTGCGCATGCGTATTGCATGCGTACATGTTGCTAGCAGAGCGCACGCGTAAAACTGCACCATGTATGGGCAGCTTTAGTCCAATTCTAGTTGTTTCCTTGTTATTGAATGCGTTTATGGAATGACTGAGGTCGCTCTCATATTGGCAAGCGGTGAGCGGTGAACGATGAGCTGTGAGAGGTAAAACACCGCTTAGCCAGGCCGTCTCTAAGAAAGTTTTCGCATTGAAGAGCGTTGAGCGGTGAACGTTGAGCTGTGTCGCCGAGCAGTGTTTTCACAGCTCCGTTGAACTGAGCGGTGGCTGTGAGCGTTGCCCATTAGTTGTGGTGTAATTTATATAATAAAGTTTTTCCTCTGGACTTATTGGCCATTAGAAGTCTCTTTTTTTCTGGAGGCGATTTCTAAGTTTTATTAAAATATAATCGAAATTTTTAATTGACATTCCTAGAAATTCAAAAAATTGCTCAGAATTTCTAGAAAGTTCGTCATATATCTAATATGTTATTTTCAAGACTCCAACCGGATTTTATTTATTTTAAAATTGCTAGCCATTTCCGTTTTCTTGCTAAAATCAATCTCTTTAACCGTAAATTATCGAGTAATACCATTTTTCTCATAAATCTTGACATCATTGTACACTAAAAGTTACCATGCAACTAATATCTAAAGCGGATCAATGTGAAAGCTTTGCCGCGAATCGCGCACCGCTCAACGCTCACAGCTCTTTGCTCACCGCTCACCGCTCGCCAATCTGTGGGCAGCCTGAGGATTGCTACCGCTGTAATAAATCACAATCTTCTGATGTTGAAATAAAATGTATCGATTGAAAAATTTCTTTTGGTTACTCATCCATTTTTAATTACGAAAAATTTTACATTAATTCTATAAATCCAACAAATTTAACAAAATAAAACTTTAAACATTTATTAAGATCAATAAAAAATATCGTTCTAAAAATTGAACATACTTTAATTAATTTTTGTAACAAGTTATTTTATGTTTTTCAATTCAGTCTATATCTGCTTATAGCTATGCAATTTCCCAACTCATGAATTATCGAAATAAATAATATAATTGTTAATTTAATGGTTTTTACTTTATTTTATATTTTGTTAGTTTGTTCCGTAAATAATGACCATACAGGCACGTTTTTTATATAATGTCAAAAACAGGAGATATTACAAATTCAAATGTGGTAGCAAGAAAAGAAAACTCTGTAAAACAAATGTTAATTAGAAATTAGCAGTCATGCATGACTTGTAATTATGACCTTTGTGGCACACAATCAAATATGTCCCATAACCTCAAATTAAACATTTAATCTATGAAAAAAGAGTGAAAGAAAGAGAAGGAAGAGTTAAAAATTAAGCAGTGCAGCCTGGGCAGGTACTCAATACGTAGGAGTTGAACTGCCGAAAGGCATGTACTCAATAATGGAGCTGGTCAATACACCGAAATGGGTAGGTCAACGTCTGAGTTAGCAATGTTCATAAATTTATTATCTTTCGGGTTATTTATGCAAAAATCTTACCATAACCGATAATTAATAATTACCTTAAATAATCCTGAAAGTGTATTATCATTTATCCAGCATTTTACCCTTTTGCGGGTGGCCCCACTGACTTCGAGTACGCTGGAGAAATTCGCCTCATCTCGTAATCTACTCGCGCCGCTTTAGCCAAGTAGTATTAGTGTAGCTATATTACAATTGAAAATATACGATCGTATTTTTTTTATAATTCAGATCGATCTGCATCACTTCAAAGTATTCGATTTTCAGATGTTGCCATTCGGGAACGGCGTTCCTTCACATTCGTTTTTTCTGGGTGCGTAATTTTAATTCATTCTTCTAAACCCCAGATAAGTTTGGAATTTTTGAAACGGAATATCTTAGAAGTGTCTGTCGACTGATTGGTCATACTAAAAACAAACCTAAGAAGTGATTTACTTCCTTTGTGGATAGGAACACGAATTTGAAGTAGACAACGCTTTTGTACACTTATTGGAAACAGATAATGAATTGAAATTATTAACGCAAACATAACCTGAAAATTTCTTGAAGAAAAATTAAAAAAGACCGTACATATATAAATAAGAGTACATCCAAACTGTGATGGAGGCGAACATTAAGCCTGGTTGAAATTATGCTGATTGACCAACGCTGATGCATCAGTACCTAGAATTAGAGTGACATAAGCACTGTGTCAACACCAATGCTGATAGTATCAGCCCTTCACACGTACTGATTTTCCCAACATCGAGAAGGTCAAACAAGTTTAACTATTGCATCAGCGCTGGTCAATCAGCATAATGTCAACTCGGATTCAGGGCGATATCCTTTGATTAAAATGTCAACACTTGTAACAATTTCTTCTTGTTTTTTTTTCTTTCTAATTCATTCAGAATTCTCACAAAGTGCCGACAATTTTCATTCTTATTCCGGGCTGATTAACCCTCAACTGGCCGGGAGGTTTTTTCGTATCACTATAGGCCGAGTGCGGTCTCTGTGACCGCTCAAATGTAGTAGCAATTTATTTTCATAAATAATTCAGGGAAATATTTTAAAAAATGCAAAATATAACAGACACTATAATCTTTTATTTAGCGTAAAAAGATAAAAAAAACTACCTCCGTGAGTTATAGTTAAACAAAAATAAAATATCTATCTGAAATTTCAGAAAAACACAGCTTTTTCTTAATAACATTCCAATGCAGCAAAATTAAATTTCCTTTGAAATGTTTTATTTATTTTAGCGTCTAAAGAGATCGTGATTTACATATATATAAAAAAAGACATTTACATTTACATTATTTAGTATTTTCTAAATAGTTATATAAAAAAAAACAAAAACGTAACAGGCCGGGTGCGGTCACTATGACCGCTGTCGATTGTTGCACGCGAATAATATAAAGACGAATGAACGTATGATCGCTATGACGGCAGAACCGTACTTAAGTACAGATCTAGGAAGGTACCGAGAGAGAGAAGTGCGTATTAGCAGTGAAAGCGTAAGTAATTGGTATCGCCAGGACCTGCAGCGGTCACAGTGACCGCACCCGGGCGGTCAAGGGTTAAGGAAATACGCCCCACATGTAACAGTAAAATAAAAATAAATAAATGATGACTGGTGACGTCAAATGCTTGTTATCGAAAATCATGTCAATTTGGCAGTGTACCCTTATTGTCTAGGAATGAAAGTGATTTTCTTTTATTTTAATTAGTAAAAGCCATGCAAACTTGTGATGGTCAAAGGCCTTAATTTGAATCTATTCCAGGATATTATACAAATACATTTATAATGACAAATATAATAAACTCACACAAGTAAAGTTAAGAAAAAAGGAAACCCCACATCAACTCGATAAAAATTTTGCAGCTATTTAAAGATGGTTTCATTCCGGAATATCTTTGACTAGTTCAAACTGAATAACGGTTGCATAAATATTTAGAATAGTATCAATAATTACAAGGATCAATTCATTATTTAGGTCAAACATGTTAAATACATTTATTTCAAATGGTTGCAAGGCCTGCTGCAATTGGAACATTTCAACCTGTAAAATAAATTTGTGTAAGTCTCAATGATTTAACTATAACTTTCTGCGTAATACTTACACTCCTCTGGAGTCTATTGTCATGTTGAATATCAAAAGTAGTTAGGAAATCTATTGGAGTATCAGAGGCTGCCTTTGTGAACTGTACCACCAAAATAAGTGATATCAGATCGATAAATGCTGGGACAACATCCAAAAGTTTCGATTGCCCTATTCTCATGTATTGTTGCCATAAGAATATAAGCACACACTGCATTCCATCAATTATGAAAATAATTAGGGGTCCTTGGAAAATTTTTTTTAGATCAGAAATTGCCTTGTTTATTTTCCAATGTATTTCAGCAATCTTGTCAATTTCGTCGCTGCAATCGCAGCACATTTGCATTGAAATCCTTCTAAATGAACCAATTTTATCTAATTCCCGATAGATATTTGTCGCGTATAAATTTAGTTGTTCGAACTGCGCTTTTACAGCAATCATGAAGGCAACAAAGAAAATCTGCACAAAGAAATATCTCAAGTAAGTAGGGTAATATATCGCAATCCGAAAGAGGATCCCTTGTATCGAATTATACGCCTTAGCTTCTATGGAATGAAGAAAAGCTCGGTATGTAATCTGTGAAATAACCAGAACTTTTAGGGCTACTAATATTAGAACAGCCTTGCTAAAAACGTTTGAGTTTCTTGTAAGTTTGTAAATATCATTTTGAATCGCAAACAATCTTTCGAAAACCGAAACTATTTCCTTTGTTTTACTTAACACAGTTATCATTATTAAAATGGCATTTAAATTTACCACACAGCCCAATGTGTACCAAACGCCATTTGTGAGATACTTTAGCATTCCTCGATATGATACCCATAAAAAAAAAATAAACGCTGCCGTAGAAACCAAGATCGTCATAATAGAAATAAATTTGGAATAAAACTTTGCAACTTTTGTACCCTCAAGAACTCTGTCTTTAAAATTTATTCGAAAAGTTATAAGACCGAAGAACCTGGCGACGTAGTACAGGACGACAAGTATACGTTGTAAAATGATGTTCACGTAATGCGCCATGTTTACAAACTGATTCTATTTGAAAATATTTTTCACGGGTTACAGAAAATATGATCCCTTTAAAGCTCCAACATCAGCTGTAAATGTATTGGTGTTTGTGAATATGGGTTGTATTGGGTGGTATGGGGCATTCGCATGAAATCCATTTAGGTAATATCTAGGTGCACTAAGAGCTTTGCATTTAAATAATTGTTCACTTTTAAAACTAATGGATGTGGCTAAGTCCATTAAAAGGAATTCGTCCTCACAAAATTAAGATTTTAGTTATAAGTTGATGTCACGAACTGTGAACCTTTTCATTCAGGCGTTTGTGAAAACAGTAAAAACGAAGATTTAAAAATTTTCTAATTTAAAATTATTGACAATTCCTAGGGCAAAATAAATCAATGTAAAGCATTATAAAACGTAAAATGAAATCAATGCAGACAAATTTTCTTTACTATACTAATGGCAGGAAATTGAATAGATACAGCATTGCTCGCAAAATTACATTTATGTCATACCGCAGTTATTTGAACAAGGTGCGTATATATATCGACGCTGAAAAGCATAAACGTCGTAACCGACCGAAATTTCGGAAATGAGTTATTTCAAAGGACACATAACTTAAAAAAAAGCTTCATCGGGCCTCTAAAAATGCACAAGTTGTATGCTCAATTGTTGATGCGGTCGGGGGGTAGCAGACAGGAAGAAGCAAAGAGAGAGCAGAGGGCATATTGGCAAAGATAACCTAATAAGAAGGTAAGACCCGGCCTAACAAAATTGGATATTTTTCGTGTTTTTTACACCGCCACAAGAAATGTCATATACTTTCGTCTTTTGCATGAATGCGGAAAAAGAACCTGGCTATGCACTATTGTAAATGTTATTGAATCGCTCAAAATCCTTCCGGTCATACAACCTCTATTTTTTTAAGAAAAATTTCGCTTTGGCCAAGGTGCTGAAAGGGGATGTAAAATTCCTCTCAAATCAAATTCTTATTTTTCTCGACAATATCAGAAAATCCAAAATGAGTTTCTCCCACTTAATATCTTCATATCAAAACGAATGTAAACGGAAGCACGTGCTGTTGAAATGTCATAGGATTACACCAACAAACATTGGTTTTGCTATAAAAAACTTTGGATAGTTCTCTGAAAATTTCACAGAAAATCGTTTTTCACAAAAGCTCTGGAACATTTTATGAGAGTACCACCTGAAACCTCCACCCCTTCTCATTTATATACGAAAATGAATCATTTGCCATTCTTTTTCGTTGCATGCAATCTTAGCTTTCACATTTTTCTTTGTTCATAATAGTTTTAAGACGAGTTTGATTTTTTTTTTGTTATTTGTTTCTTTTCTTTCTTCCTTTTTAAATGCAATACACTCGGAAAACTGTTCTGCGCCCTAACTTGCCATTAAGTTAACTTTGACCGTGTTGACCGTACGAGAGTGGGTCGTAATATCACCACAAGTATCTGGGTGATGAGTAGCGGGACGTTAAAAAGTAGTGACTTTTCGTAAAATTTGCCAGAGCGGGTTGTAATAATACGACCCGCCATATAAAACGTTTCAATATATGAGATGCGTATTCTTTCTCTTAGATGTTCTTTGGTTATAGACACCTGTTATTAATTTGCATTCATTACTTCCGACTTACCTGTTATCATTGGTGCCGACATTTCCCGGCCAAATATTCACCCATTTCTAAAAAAAAGCCTTTCATTTCTTGTCGCTATACAAATTATATAAATTGTGTAAACCAACCAGTACCTTACGCAGTGTACAAATTTTACAAAGTGCTTTCTGGAATACAGACCTGGCGCGCGATAATTTTACATATTTTCTTGCACGATGTCACTCGATCGGCAAAAATAACAACGTTGATCGCGGGTGATATACAGTCCCTGGCCAAAAAATTACAAACACTTTGAAAATTTTATACAGTTTTCCTTCATTTTTTTAGAAATTTGGACCACTACATAGGGTGAAACTCCCTGGAGACGAGAAATTTCTCTCATTGAATGGTTCCCTGTTCTAAGAAGTGCAGAAATTGCACTCTTTTTTCATTGGGGATATCTGCATTTCGTCCCATTATGAAATCTGTACACAAAGATAGATTTTCATTAAACTTGCTTTTTTGTACTGTAATAATGTCTAAAAATAAAGCAATTTGACTACTTATACAGCAACTCAATGTTTAATTCCAAAAAACTTTACAATCAAAACCGAAGTAATACAAATTTTTCAATTAAGCCACTAAAAACACAGTTAATCAACCAGAAGCACTTGAACAATTGGCACCTCTAACAGAAACAACTTGGAAAAAGGATCAAACCATCGTTTTATTACCGTAAACCAATTAGGAAAACCCGATAAATAACCATTAATAACCTAAACAGGTTTCCGAGAAGAAAGGATGAAGACAATTTCAGGTAATGATGAAATTTACAAGTGTTTGTAATTTTTTGGCCAATTTTCAAGTGTTTGTAATTTTTTGGCCAGGGACTGTATAACGGGACATAGAAAAGAAACGGGGCAGTCAGATGGACCTAGGTAGTCAGTTAACAACCGGTGTAAATGTATTCGTGCGTTCGTGCTAGATAACTAGAAAATATTGAGATATCTCAGTGCCGCGTGTTTTTTTCCACGTAACACTTAAAGGAATATCTAATAAATTTTTATGGAATAACTGATAAGTTTGATGGAGGGAAGGAATGACTACGAAGATTTTTAAAGTAACCAATAAAGTGTTATAAATTATTCTGCAAGGTTTGAGATAAAGAAAAGAGATTCGCACGTTTGTTTTTCATTAGGGGTTTGGTGCAACTTCCAGTAACACAACTGAAGCAGTCTTTTGTGGTCATACGAGAAACACAGCGGTGTGGGTTTATCAGGTACCTAGGCTAACCCTATAAACTTCATTGAAAGGACCTGGATGGAGAGGACCTCCAAGCCAGGCGCATTCGATTCTCCAAGAAGACATCAAGAAAGTCAGATACATCAACAAAAAGACAGGAGACCTGATTTCGACTTCTATTGGGACTACAAAGCGGAGCAACGAATAGGGTCGGCCATACTGCATTCCGATATAAATCCTTCTAAGTGTTAAAAGTGTTAGGAAATAGCGTATCATTTTACTATGTTTATTATAATTTGGTGCGTGCAAAAGAAAAAAGGCACAGTAAACCTTATATAAGAGGATTATTTACACGATCTTCCTACCATAAAACCTTTCGTGATTTGAGTTTGAATTGAAGTGACTTCCTATAATATTCGACGACTCCTGCATATAACACATTTTATGAGAGATCCAAATCAGTATGAGGAAGTATATATCTCCTACATAGCTACAGATATTTATCTAGCGTCAATTATAAATTACTCTCCATATTGGCAAAAAAAAAGGGGAGATCAGCCCCAATATTTCGTGTTGTACTTTATTTTCTTTTTTTTTATATGTAGCGTAAAAGTATTCTATTTGTCATTATAAAATACAGTTTTAATCAATAAAACCAAAATTTTTTATCATATTACTAAAATGATGCGTTGACAAATTTACAATGAACTCTAAAATTTATCAACATGTGTTTCTAGTAACAGACATGCAATCTCACTTCACATCAACCATACATGTATTATTTTACTTACCACATTGTAACATTATTTGCAAGGTCTTGTAATGCTGCATGTCATACTAATTCCACTCCGTGTACATACATGGTAAAAAATATTTCAGAAATTGCTATTAAAGGAGCGTTTATAATGGCAAAATATAGAGTGACCATCATTCGGATTTTCGAAATCATATGATAATTGTGTGACAGATTATCATGTGTTTACATTTGAAATATATTTCAAAATAGAACACAGTTTGTCGATTCGTATAATTTAGTTAACGAATTGGTGCTAAATGACAGAATATTTCTACAATTACACCAGAATGAGCTATGAACGATTTCAATTATCATAAAATACAAATTAACATTTATTAGGGACACTTTCGAAATGAACGAGTGCCATCTATATTGCATTGATAAGCCAATTCGAACATAAGAAAATTTTAATTCTAAATTGACTTTATTTTGAATTGAATCATAGAAGTAGGTACTAAATATATTTATAATTTCTATGTAAAAGTATTTATTTCTTGTTTTTCTGTTATAATTTATTACTATTCGTTAGTTACAGTTTGTAATTATCGGTGCGACATCCGTTGGAAGCTAATGTTTTGAAACAAATGTTAAAAGTTTTCGAAACTATCAACGTTAGATTACGAATTGTTCCAATCTTACGCAACTCTGTGAAATCCACTCTGGTGGGCAGCGCGAAGAACTTACAGTAGGGTGCAAGCATGAGAAAAGGAGAACAAATGCAATCTGGTGACTCCACTCTACTCTGTCATTGTAAACGCTCATTAAAAGTTGTAAAAAGTTGCACATAAGAACCGCTGTAAAATACAGCGGCGTACCTCTGTACGTAGTTTGTACTACGTATGTGGAGAAACGGTCACAATCAAAATCAAGACAATTTATTTACGCATGATTTGTAATACAATTATGAAAACAAAACAGTTGCGTCCTCACTGGTAAGGGCAGTTGCCCGTAAAGTGGAAAGTCCCGGTTTCAAACCCCGGACGAGGCGATTGTTTTTTCCTGTTATGTTTCTGATTTGATTTAGAATCATTAAAAATAGAATTTCTTGAAAATAAACGATGTTTCTAGAACAATGTTTTCGGGAAGGCCCTGGAAAAATTTGTAGAGTATAAATGCGGCCCTTCTCACCAGGAGATAGTTTTCTTTCAGACAATGAAGTGAATGAAGTAAACTTTTGGTTGAGTTGACTTGATAATTGTTTGTGAATATTATAGAAGAAAGTAGTATAGTTCAATAAAGGAAGAACTTCTGACTAATATTTGAAATATTGTGTTTTAATGAAACCAAGCCTGAATTTGTTTTCGTAAGTAATAAACAATTCACTCTCTTTAAAACTGAAATGGAACGTTCAGAGAGAATGCAAATACTTAGATATTCGTAAAATTATGTCCAAAGTAGGATAGAGTGTAAAAAGCGTAAACAAAAAATCTCTGAAAAAGAAATTCCATCACAAAAAGAGGGCGTTTCATATAGGCCGGAACCGTGTAATCGTCAGTACGGCTTGATACCTGCCTGCCGTATACGCCAAAGTAAATAGCCAAGCTGACCTCATATATAAACTTAAACTAATTTTTAAGTATGAATTATATGGTATTAGGCGAAATACTACGTATTTACTTGAATGCTTTACAAGATTAACCCTATTCAGATTGACTTATTTCGCTATGCATTTTTATAGCAAAAGTCTTCAAATTAGGATAACTGCAAAAGTGGTCGATGGTTAAAATAATTTTGAATGACTCGCCAGGTGAGCGATTATTTTGCACTGACAGTCGTTCATTCTCGAACTCATGCAAATAAATGCACTCTTCAATCAGTTTAGTGCTCAATTTTTTTTTACTTATTTTGATATTTTTAACAGCTTAGATTCTGACATCTGTTGATATTGATGATATATTGTTGAAGAATCAAAATTTGAATATAAATTTGACATGAATCAAGTTTACAACGATTTCTATGTGAACAATTTTCCGTCTTTAGTTTGAAATTCATTGAAAACAAATTTCAACGAATTTGCAAATTGCATTTAAAAAGCGAAAAAATTAAACTTTTCGACCAAGCGAGCAAACAGGTCTTCTCAATATGGTTATCTCTGATCGCTTAACATAGAAGTGCAAATATGGAGGCCACCCAATTGCCCATATAAATACAATTTAATAACGCAATATGGGAGGACAACTAAGTTAATTAGGGCATACATACGATGGATTTTAAACATCAATATCTTCTTCTCATGGTTTTAAAATATAAATACAAAATAAAAAAGTCTACATATTCTCAACTTCAATAGTCAGTAAAAGTGATCTTCTTCTCAAAATACTGGGTGAGCTAGTTTAGTATTCTACACAAACCCCTCTTGACATAATATGTACAAAAATAGAGATAAAAAAATCGAAGATACGTCTTTCAGGATATTCAAGGATACAGGACTGAACTCTTATTCCAGAAAAATTTTGTTTTTTGTTGGAGAGACATTTTTTTTAGCTGAAGCTTCCAGGAAACTTCAGTTGATCCCGCTTAAAATTACATCAAACTTATTAAATTTGGATAGTTAATTCCGGAGTTATAGACTGTTAAAAGTGTAACTCTACAAATGCATTCCATAAAACTTTAAATTCCCATATGTCGCGTAGTATACAGGAGAGGATGCTGATAGGCTATTTCATATAATCGATCAGATATTGAAACATGTATTATGAAAACTCGGACACTAAGACGACATTTTACCGTCCGCTCTGGGTAATCGACTCGTCGTTTGAAAGCCGTTAGCTCTATCTACTACTTATGTGCCAAAAATTGCGACGATGTTCCGCTTTGCTTTGGAGATATAAATTTTGAAATTCGCCGTGTACTCAAACTAAGGTTCTATTTCCAAGTTGGGCTCATTCTATATAAATTCCCTGTTATTTTCTGAAGAATTTCCTGGCTGCATAGGACTGATTGTTTAGGTTTCGTACCCAAAGGGCAAAAACGTGAACCCTGACTAAGCCTCCTATGTCCGACCATCTGTCTGTCACCGGGCTATATCTCATGAACCACAATAAGTAGATAGTTGAAATTTTCACAAAGTGTGTATTTCGATTGCCGCTATACCAACAAATAATAAACATAAAATACAATTACTTAGAAGCTAAAGGCGGTCCCCATACAAGAAACGTGATTTTTCCGGCGTTTTTTTCCTCGTTTTATACTCATTCATTATTATTATCATATGTGTATGCAAAAATTTTTCATATGATGGCATTATTTTTTCACATGACACCTACTCTCATTTGATATGAATAAATTAAAGAACGTAGTGCTAAATTTGGTGCGATGTTACGGAACCCTTCGTGCGCGAGTCCGACTCGCACCTGGCCATTTATTTTTTTATTTTGTGTATATTTAAACGTAGGAAATAGAACGCTACACTTTTTCGCTTACACCCGCAACATCATATTCGAAATTTTCCAAGGTTTTTAAAATCTGATAAGGATCTATGTGCATGTGTAAAACTTGTGAATGATTAAGAACATCAATAACCTTCAAATGTCAATCATAATTCAAATGCAATGCGCTAACTTCGCACAGATTCATTAGCTTAATGGATTTAAATCGAGCGAATGTAAAACGAATTCCCTTTTAATTAAATAAAACAATCACAGGTGAAGTAACCTGTGATCATATTATCTGTAAGCAGTGTTAAGCAATTGTAGGTAGAATCAGTTTGTAAACATGGCGCATTACGTGAACTTCATTCTACAATGCATACTTGTCGTCCTGTATTACATCGCCAGATTTTTCGGTCTTATAACATTTCGAATAAATTTTAAAGACAGAGTTCTTGAGTGTTCAAAAGTTGCAAAGTTTTATTCCAAATTTATTTCTACTGTGATGATCTTGACCTGTACGACATCACTGATTTACTTCTTAGCTGTGTTATATCGAGAAATATTAAATCTTCTTCCACATGGAGTGTGGTACTCATTGGGCTGTGTAGTAAATTTAAATGCAATTTTAATAATGGTAATTGTATTGAGTAGATCGAAGGAAATAGTTTCGGTTCTCAAAAAATTATTTGCAATTCAAAATGATATTTACAAGCTTACAAGAAATTTAAACGTTTTTAGCAAAACTCTTCTAATATTAGTAGCCCTGAAAGCTCTGGTTATTTCACAGATGACATACCGAGCCTTTCGTAACTCCATAGAGGTTGAGGCATATAAGTCCATACAAGAGAGCCTCTTTCGGATTGCGATATATTACACTGCTTACTTGAGATATTTCTTTGTTCAGGTTTTTTTTGTTGCCTTTATGATTTCAATAAAGGCTCAGTTCGAACAACTAAATTTATACGCGATAAAAATTTATCGGAAATTAGATGAAATTGGTTCATTTAGAAGGATTTCAATGCAAATGTGTTGTGATTGTGCCGATGAAATTGATAAAATTGCTGAAATCCATTGGAGAATTAACCAAGCAATTTATGAGCTCAAACAAATTTTCCAAGGACCACTAATTATTTTCATAATTGATGGAATGCAGTGTGTGCTTATATTCTTATGGCAACAATACATGGGAATAGGGGAATCGAAAATATTTGACGTTGTCCCTGCATTCGTCGATCTTGTATCACTTATTTTGGTCGTACAGTTCACAAATGAAGCCTCCAATACACCAATAGACTTCCTAACTACTTTTGATATTAAGCATGACAACCGACTACAGAGGAGTGTAAGTATTGCGCAGAATCTTGTCAGCGAAATCAGTAAGGCTTACACAAATTTATTTTACAGGTTGAAATCTTCCAATTGCAACAGGCAGTGCAACCAGTTGAACTAAATATGTCTGACATGTTTGATATAACAAATGAACTGATCGTGGCAATTGTTGATAGTATTATAAATATTATTACGACCGTTATACAGATTGAGCTAGTGAAAAATATACCGGAATGAACACATCTTTAAATACCTGCAAATTTTCTGTCGTGTTGATGTAATATTTCCTTTTTTCTCCCTTTTCCTAGTGTGAAATTATTATATTTGTCATAATAATTGTATTTGCATTATTTCCTGTAATAGATTCAAATTAAAATGTTTGACCATCACAATTCGGCTGGGCTTTTATTATTTAAAATAAAAGAAAATCGCTTTCATTCCTAGACAATAATGGTACGTTTCCAAATTGACAGTTAACTGCGTGTGTTTGGAGTAGCACTCATGTGACGGCATCACCGATAATTTATTTACTATTTTTACTGGTATGTTCATATTCCCAATACTAATTTGCCTACATCCTAGATAAAGCGGCGCAAACATGAGAGGAATAAAAATTCTCTACGGCACTCTAAGTCAGTTCGACCAGCTAGTAAGAAGTTTTACAAGTATTTATGGTAATTCTTGATTCGGTTTGGGTATGACTTTTGAATAAATATTCTAAGGGATTTGAAGTAAATGGATATTGTGAACTCACACATTGGCCTACTTATTTCGGAGTCAGTGCTCTTCAGCTACTCTATTCAAGTTTACTGTTGTATTAGCTTTATTGAGCTTTTATTGCATAACAAGAAGCAGGGCCGCTTGTGCCCAGTTGCCAGTAATGTAACTTACTTGGTTTCAGTATTCGGTCAAAAGCCGAAAGAGGCTTCCTATCTGTGGTTTGTGGCTGTGAATGTGTTTTGGGCCTCAATCCTTCGACAAAACTTTTGAGGAAATTTTCAGACGATTCAAGAGAACATGGCAACCGGAGCGGCGCTAAGATAAACTGACATCTCCACTTACATCCCCGCTCCGGGAAAGCTAATAATCAAGAAATCCCGACAAAGCCTAATAGCCTAATAGGGAGGAAAAGGCAAAAGGATTGGACAGGTGTTGAGTTCTTACAAACTCCGTGCAGAATTTTTATTTTTTATTTTTTATTCCTGTAAAACAGGCAGTTCTCTGTATATTGCTAACTGAATGGATCCCTCTAGAGAGCTCACCAAAGATTCCAAAGGTGATGTTTGATTTTAGTTGTTGTAAAGATTCTGCGATTTGTGATGTCAGCGTGAAACCGTACTGCATTTTTGCTACCATATTGTTTTTGTTGTTGGTCATTATTACTATTTTTTTTCTGAGTGATTAACTACTATACTCACGTTATTATAATGTTGTGGTGTTGATGTTTTCAGAAGACGGCGCGATGTAAAAGAAGGAAAAGCGTAGAAGGGTAGGTGCATGTTGTTGTAATAAAAACAAACTCTTCGCAACAACTAACTAGACTTTTTTTCTATACTATAAACTTAATTTAAGTCTAAATTCAATTGTATATTATTTGACTTTATAGATTGAGTAATAGAAAGATCCATCCGTCTGCGTGTACTATAGTGAAAACGGGATAACGATTTGAAAATCGCGGCACTCAAAAGCTCAGAAATGACAGGAGAATGTTACGACCGCGCCTCATACGTATAAAAAACTTAAGGCTAGCGTCTATGGTGTAATGCGTAGGCTTTAAGTGATCTAGATGTGGGCTACGAAGTTTTTTCGTAAGCATCTTGTGATTTTATGTGGTCCGTTATATTGGCATTTAAGGCCCGGTGTCCGTCTTTCAACACATACAAAATCGTCTGAACATCTGTCAGAAGATTTGGTATGTGTCGAAAAACCTAGAAAGCTGGCATCCCACTTTCCATGATTTCAAGGGCTGCGCCGCACTAATTACTTTACAAGATACACTTTCATACAGTAAGAGTGATGAATATCAAATCCGCTCTATTCATCACAACTTGTAAACCTAGAAGAACTAAAACAAAAATATATAAGGTCATAGTAACGTAACACCTTCTGTGGGAACAATAAGTTTACCCATTCGGATAAACTTCACTTCATTGAGTTCTCATACAGTATACCTTAAAAAACCTTAATTTGTTTGACTAGCAGAAAACGTTCTCGTAAAGAGAAAGCTGTGAAGAACAACGAAAAGATTATAAGTCAGTTCTGTCGGAAGTTTAAAGTTGTTAACGTCGAAAATACAAAAGATACTAAGAAAGCTCTCACCCCAGTGAGAGATTGTGCAGTTTGATTCACGTGCTCAGGCTAACAATCCATGGAATTTGATGGTTCGAGAAGGTTAGAGCTCGCCTGCGGTTACGCGTAAGATTTGGAGTCGGTAGCTTGAATGGCGCAGCACAGACGTTCTTGTGGTAGCCCGTGCCGGCACGAGAGAACCTGTCATTTCTTCATAAAAAAGTGACTGCAGAAATATCGATTCCTTCTATGCGCGACATTTTGGATTGAGCATTCAATCAAAACCAGGTACCTTGCCGCAAGTCAGATCGCGCTCGCATGCCGTGGGAAGTGGGAGCAGCGCGGCGGGAGCTCATCTGCAATTAACGGCCTGGCCCGTGAGAAAAGCCAGAGGCTTAAAGTTTTTGGTTTGAGAATGGCATGATCAATTATGTGCTGGGTAGGAGTAGAAACCAAGTTCTGTATATTTGGCCTGAATTTGCTAATAAAATCATCAGCTGGTAAAGCTTATCTAGTTGGGTCCATAAACATATCTGCCGATAGCTTTAGGCTACATCCGTATGTCAACTCGGCCGAAGATGCTTTCTTGTAGTAGCTGGCCACTCCACTGTTCTGCATTCATGCAAGCTTCAAGAGCAGCTTTAAAATACATGGGGAATATGTTCACCTGTCCATTGCGACATGGATAGTTGGGAGAAGTGTTCATACTTGAGACTGAGGTAGCTTAGTTAATTCACAAAATAATTTGGATTCAAACTGTGTTCCCTGATCGGTTCTTATTAGCAAAATAGTTCATTGAGAAGACAAAAGTCATTTCTACCATTGTTGTCATATACGCGATTGCGTAAGCCCCGTGTTAAGCTAAGCGATCAACTGATCGGTAATACGTATGTATTTACTTTCATTCTATGGTGGCAAAGGTCCTGGGAGATCCTTTTGCGCGTGCGCGAAGCAACCTGGCGGCATTTTAAAAGTGCCTAAAGGCGACATTATGTGTTTTTGGACTTTTAATGCAGGTCTTGGCCAAGTAGCCTGTATCGACGTTCACGGTACGTAGAATTGTGTGTTTATACATCCACTGGGCACTGTTTTAGTTGTCTAATACTTTTGAGTTCATGCAGGCGCGGCGTGGCTGAAATCTGATTACTGCCCAATTTTGAAAATGCTATTAATAATTATATACATAACTGCAGATCCTACGTGCATGAAATAAAAATAGGAGTGGTACAGGAAGAGTTTTAGAAGACGAAAAACAGTTTATTCTTACACACATGCGAGCTCCATGCCAACTATTGTCATATTACCTACCTAAATAGGATCTATTCGTCATACAGAATTCCAAAATTTATCAGGAGCAGCAAGGATAATCCTACAAAGTTGATGTATAACAAACTACAAATCGCATTCTTCAGTAATAATTCTAGTTAAATTCAACCAATCTACTAGTTAAATCCGATCACTGGTGGTTGAGTATTCCCCATTTAAAATGTCGGTCATACAACAGTGCAATTGATGCGTATTTAATTGGTAACCCTAAGTACATATAAGTGTCATACTATTATATAAAAAATGGTCGGGAATTGCTTGAAAAAGATCAATGACGCCAAATAATATCAGTGATACTTTTAAGAAAACCTGGAATTTCGTTAAATAAAACGGATTCTCAGCAGAGATTGAGTCCTTACCAAGATATCCTACAGAAAAATGACCTGACGCCATAGTGATCCCGTACAAATGCAACAAGAAAATGTACTGGATAAACCGCCAAAGTTAGTCGGTTGACGATATCCCTAAAATTATGGTTTTGAACCTAGTATTGATTAAACGTCATCCAATATTTTTTCGGGTCCGGAAACTTTTAGAGGATTGTCCAAAGATATTACCAGAGACGTTTAAAGAAAGGAAAAATAAGACTAAAGATCGCTTAGAGGGCCATAAATGAAGGACACCATATGTTCAGTTTAGATTATTAAGGTGAAAATTGACTTTGATATAAGAAATGTTTTGCTTTGAAATCAATGCTGCTCTTTCGTACCTAAAAAGCATATTAATTTAAACTGGTAGACTGTAATTGGAATATCCCACGCGAAATACAAGTAACTTTTCCATGTGAGTTTCACGATACGCCACTGAAAAGCGAAATCCAAAGCTGATGCTTCTCTTTTCATCAATGTATGTACATGAATGTGATGGTGTGGAACTTGAAGAAAACCCATTGAAGAGTATCAGCAAACTTTCATAAAAATTAGACAATGTGCAAGTAATGTCAATAAATTTAAAGTTAAACAAAAATTCAAAAATTCCTGAAAGAAAAGGTTCACATTTTGTGACATCAACTTATAATTAAAAATCATAATTTTGTGAGGAGGAATTCCTTCTAATGGACTTAGCCACATCCATTAGTTTTAAAAGTAGACAATTATTTAAACGCAAAACTTTTAGTCCACCTAGATATTAGCTAAATGGATTACATTATACAACGTTTACTGGTCGTCCTGTATTACATCACCAGATTTTTCGGTCTTGTAAAATTTTGTATACATCTTAAAACCAGGACATCCTGAGTGTTTTAAATTCGCGAAATTTTATTTTGCCTGACTCATTCTATTGGGATTGTTCGCTCGTGAAACAAACCATACAAAGGTAAAGGGTAAACTTATAAACAAAACTCACTTTAAAGCAATCGACTCAAAGGCAAGAAAAAAAGGAAACAAAGAAAGCATTAATAAAACATAAACAAAGGTTAAAGCCTTAAATCATCTATGACCTCCGACATTAACCAAATACGAAACTGAGACTTACTCATATCAGAATAAAATCCAGCGTGACATCAGAATTATGACGGTATTAATCTGAAAAAGTAAGGAATATACAAAGAAACATTAACTAAATAAATAATAATAAATAACACACACTAAACTTACATCGATGCCAAGTTATTTAAAATTTCTGTTGAGTTTGACAACAACTGCAAGTTCAACAAGCGCTGTCCCTGCCAACCATATGCTTCTACTTCAAGGCTAAAGTCAGCAACAAACTCGCAGCTTCCATTTAACCAATTTTTTCGCAGTTATAAATAGTGAGCTGCTAGAAGAATAAGATCACTTGCGTTCTGAGCGGTCTTAAGGAGACGTCGGTAGAATTGAACCGAAATTTAGTCTTGCTTAACCAGTCCATACCTGAAGCATTGAACCCGAGTTTTACTACCAGTTTTTACAAAGAATTACTTCATTAAAATTTTACTCTATTTCAGCATCTCATACTGGGAGTATTGAACCCAGTTACTTTCCGTATGAGCAGGCCATTGACACTCATTATTTACTGTATTTATAATTTGCTCTTTCAGTAATTATTCTCTGCTGTGAAGAAACAAAAGACAGAAGAATTCTAATGGGTTTCAAGCTGATTTTGGGCGTACAAACTTTTGACTGAAAGCGAAAAGTCATCCGAATTTTTCTCGATAGGCAATACTTATCGTTTCTCAAATGAATGGTTTGGTCTTTTTCTGTTATTTTCAAATCACCCTTATTATGGTTGTCACCTCATTTCACCACGACTGCTAAAATTCATAGAACACCTAGCAAACCAAATAATAATCGATAACCGCATCAGCGAAATACAGAGAAATGTTGGATGCGCTTCGTATAATCTCATTTAAGATCTGTTCAATTTTTCTGTGTTTCCTTTCGTTTCTGTGAATTTTACGAAGTCGTGTCACTTGAGGTTGCTAGAAGAACGATAATTTTCGTACATGCACACGAAGCTCTACTCAGGTAAAACGTTCGAAGCAAAATGTATTCTCGTACGCGAAAGTACGCGATTTTCGGAAATATTTTCCATACTTAATTTTCATATAGTGGTAATACTACAAAGAAAGAGCAATAAAATATGTATAAGGGAAAAAAACGTAGAACGCATGTGGTCACATCAATACACAATTAAAAGATCGCTGTTTTGGGTTTTCAAACATACCACCCAAATGATCAGTCGCATCACGTTGGTTCTCCTATAAACGAATAAACCTGCTACTGGAGTGCAACTTAATGATGAAAACTTTGACCAAAATTTTGACTCGCGCACAGTTAATCCTAGATTTAGATTCTATTTTAAAATATCTAAATATTTTTTGATTTTGGAACAGTGGCCCACCTTTAGACAAGACTATACTAAATTTGAATTCAAAAAATAGTACTAAAAATGGTTTCTTTCAAATATAACTTTTTGAAAGATATCCATAATTTTTGTTATAAAAACGTAAAATAAAATGTTACTAAATTGCCTCGCTTTAATTTAGCCGCTTTTGCTCCTCATCTTTCCGGTAAACCTAGCATAGTTAGGAGCATTTTTCATATCGCGGTACATTTTATAATATCGCGAGGTACACTAGTTGAGAAATGTTGATGTCAGTACATAATTAACTTTTACAAGTAATTACGAATTTTATCCCTCACTTCAGTTCAGAAGAAAATGGTAGGTAACACACGATCTGGTTTGAATAAATCAAGAACGTTGGATTAATGTGGATCAGAAAGGCGCTGCTTCAAAATATTTTAGAAGAAGTGTTTTAACAAAATGATTCCGGATTGGAATCCAAAAACTGTATAATGACAACTGATGTCAATTGCAATAATTGACGTTTTTATACCCTAGATGAAATCATTGGATAACTAAGTTTGTTATTGCGTTTGTAGGTAGAGCAAAATGTATTTCACACCCATGTATAAAATTAAAAGTTATTTTGATTTTTACATGTCCATCTGTCTGTACGACCTCACGATAACTGGAGAACGCGTGTACTTACAGAGCTGAAAATTTGCACGTTGGGTTTAAAAAAAAATAAGGAAAAATTATTTTGAAAATGGGACAAGCAACCTATCCTTGGTGTTGCCATATAAAAAATTAGGCTTTGTACGTATACTGTGAAAACGATCTGCCCTATACAGTTTTATGTATTGTAAAGTTTTCCATAATATGAAATCCTATAAAATTAGTTATAATAGTTTTTTCTGTCCAACGAATCGTTATAGAAATATGTGCGAAAAAATACTTCACAAATCAAACTTGAAGTAAAAACAACAACTGAATGGCACTCACTTGTTAAATAATATAGCACGTAAAGCCAATGAACTTCTCTTTCAAATGGGAAAATAATGCGCTATACGTGTGTATTGTTAGTAGGAAAAGCGCATGAAAAATCTTGAGAAGAGGCATCCGCTGCACGTACGCTGTATATGTATGTGTACATGTTGCTAGCCGAACGTATGCGTAAAATTGCGCCGTGTATGGGCACCTTTAGACCAATTCTAGCTTTTCTTTATGCAATGACTAAAGATTGTTAAAGCTGTAATAAATCACAATCTTCTGATGTTGGAATGAAATGGTGGTGGGTAGTGTATTGATTGTTAAATTTCATTGGGTTACTCATCCATTTTTAATTAGTGTGAAAAATTTGACATTAATTCTATAAATCCAACAAATTTAACAAAATCCAACTTTAAATATTGTCACGAGCGTGGCCAAAGTTCGTTATTTAAAACACAATATTTCAGATATTATTCAAAAGTTCTTTCTTTATTTAACTTTACCGTTTACTCTCACAAATTCACAAATAATTATCAAATCAACTCTTTATAGTTATCACTAGTACTGTACTTCTAATTACCACAATCCTAATAGTTTACTTCGTTCACTTCACTGTCTGAAATATGACTCGCCTCCTGGATGTGAGTAGCGCCATATTTATACTCTAAAAATTATACTAGAACCTTCATGAATATTCCGTTTTCCGAACCCAAGGTTTACTAGGATGTCACTAGCCTAAAGTTGCTTCCATTTCCAACAGATGTCGCTTGTGTCACTTTGTGGCACGTAACAATATTTATTAAGCTCAATAAAAAATATCGTAATAAAAATTTAACCTTATTTTTATAACAAGTTATATGATGTTTTTCAATTCAGTCTTTATCTAGTTATAACTGTACAATTTCCAAATTAATGAATTATCGAAAGAAAAAATATAATTATTAATTTAATGGTTTTTACTTTATTTTATATTATGTTAGGTTCTTCCGTAAATAATGACCATATAGGCACGTTTTTTATACAGGGTGTTTCATAATTGGAGCACTTAGCTCAAGAAGGATTTGATAGCTGAGGTGTGAAGACAAGCAAAAAATTATACGGATAAGACGGGTGGTAGGACGTGTCGTTTCGGCGATAGGGGGTTTACGATTTGTAGTACTTCTTCCACGGGACAACCTGTATATTTCCTTATATACACCCTATTAATGTGACAATCATTTCAGATGATAGCAAACCGTCTCATCTTTCTAATGAATGCCCGCTCAGACTTCCTGTCACCTTCCGTCTATGATTCATAATTTGCGTGGAATTGCATAAAAGTAGACGGGATTTCTGTTATTAGCAAAATTAATGAAATTATGCATCATTAAAACGGGTATATCTCAAAAACTGTAGCATTTAGGTAGGTACATGTGCATACATGTGCGTTTTCCAAATTTGAAAAAATTAGGAATATTTTTTTCCAATTTTTTGACTTCCACGTTCTACAACTTTCGACGTAAAGTAACAACAAGGCTTTTTGGGCATATGTTAGAAAGCTGAGACCTGAAATTAATCCCACCGTGACAATTCGTAAATCAAGAAAGTTTTTTTTTTTTTTGAGTAAATTTTTGAAGTTAACTTTTCAGTAGTTTATTCTAACCCGGCGATTTAACGAATCGGGTGAGCTGACGGACAGTACTGATATTAAATGTCAATTGTACTGACTAAAAACGTTCGATCAACCGACTTAGTCAGATTATTATAAAATGTTGTCAAACGGTGCAGACATATTCTTCTTCTGCATTGCTTATGATTTCGTCCATAGATTAGAAATAGAAACAAAAATTTTCACTATCACCTACCTCAATTTCAGTTTCTGCCATTTTAATTGTACCTTTAACAGTTTATTCACTAGTCAGTACTGACTGGTCTGATATCTAGTCAGTTCTGCTGACTCGTGTAATCCCCGGGTAAGCTTTTCTGTTGTATGAAATATACTTATTGTGCAGTAGATATTCACGCCTTTGTCGCCCACCCATGCCTTTGGGAATCTCCACGAACGCAGCCAAGCATCGTTGCAGACACTATAAATATTCTTTAATACTTTATATATAAGAAATTTCATATCAAACGTAACTGTATAGACATGGATCACTTTCCGATGATATTATCGCGGAGAATATTTGGTCTATACTGGTACGTGTATGCCCTTCATCCTCAAGTAATAATGTAAGTACGGACAAGTGTTCAAAGGATAGATTTCGAAACATTTGTAACAATCACAAATTTTGGAACATCCTAAATGACCTTCTTAACCTAAATAAAAAACGTTAACATGATACTTAAGGCTGAATAAATTTGTAAGCATTTTGTTCCTCCGTTTTATTTTCCACAGTTTTTATGATATTGATTTGAAACCTTCGGCAAAATATTAGAAACTCTTAAGTTCAAATGATAGTGGGCTTAGATTTTTGAAAAAGATTTCGAGTTTTTTTTAAAAAATCAAAAACCTCAAAAAACAGTGTTATTTTCCTCTCCCCCCGAATAACTTTTTCATGTACACACCAATTTTTATTACTTTTCGTACATAGGTTTTCCGAACATATTTGTAAATGCTGGTGGAGCTGTTTTTTCAAATTTGTTAATATTTTTCAGGTTATAATTACTTTCATAACATTAGATTGAGACTCTTGTAACTTGAATAAAATTTATTGCTACACGATTATTGGAACACAATAATGAAGATTGAGGTGATTATATTCAGTGGCCCAAAAACTGGATTAATCCCGAAAGCAGTTTATTTTATAAAAATCATTTTGTAAACCTCTATCGTGATAAAAAGTGAATGATAAAATTGGTTTTTATTCATTTTAATTCCCAAAAGCTTTCCGAGATGGCGATAGGCTCTAGTAAAATAAGGCCAAAAAATGTATATTATATGACTCTAAAAATGAGTATCTATCCTTCACGTATGTACATAATGTATATTAACGACGCGTCTTAGCACAAGCACAGCCAGTCTGCTGCTGTGTGTGCAACTTTGTTGTTGGAGGGGATTAGAAACGCACTGAGAGAAAAGGGAGAAAATTTTTTAATATTTTTCGTTTATAGTTTAGTTAAAAAGAGACGAAAGGTATTTATTTAGGATATAAGCCGAGGGAAAATTATTTGGAATTTTTTTTCTATTTTCACTTTTTGCAGATTTGTTTCAGATTGGGAATTTGTTTTGTAATCCATGCAAATACTCGCTTTTTTTCGCTATAGGTGTATTCGGCAAATAATTAAAGTTATCAATTAGATACATTATATATGGATATATGTATGCGCATCATTTTGAATAGTGATTAAGTGATTACGAAGGAGTTGCCCGATTCAGCCCATTTACGAACTCCAATCCTCCGATGCCTCCAATTTAATACAACTTGTTTGAACCATTGTGCTTATACATTACATACACAGAAGACAAGGGCTGTTATATAAAGAACCCAAAGGCTGTATGGAAAGCAATAATAAAATTACAGTTCAATTAAATCCTGAATAACAACAAAACAATACGCATCGGTTTGAATATGGCAGACATGTTTCCTAGAGAAAATAAAGAAGAAAAAATGTTTGGCATGTCAATACAGCATTGATTATGTACGCCTGCTACTTATATACAGCGAGTACTGCTTCTGCGTGTAACACTAAATCGAAAGCTTTGTACGAAAGCTCACGCTACTACCCCATAGTTAAATGGAAGCGCGGAATCCAGACCTTTATTTTCTGCCATTCAGTCTAAAGTGGGAAACATAATTGCACCGTTTCGATCCGATACGTACAAATGTCAAATTTGCTTATATGAGACGTACGAGCAATTGGACACATTACACCGAAATGGATCGAAACGGAGAAGTTGAGCAAATTTCAACTTTTACGGTTGTGGTACTACAGCAACTAATCGGCTTTCCTATGCACGTTTCTTTCCCGTATGTGCTCCTAAAATTGCTAGGAGTTTTTCGAGTAGTTTAGGAACCATACTCATACAAATTTTATATAATATCGGATCATTTACACGTAAACTTTTCACGATGGTACTATGAGCGCCCAAATGATCCTTTTGCTTGCCGTTTCAATATTTCAACAACAATTGAAGGGTTGTAAGTCTAAAGGGTCTAAGTGCCACTTTTATTATTTAGAGATATAACGGAAAAACATAAGCGAAAGCTTGTTGACACTTAGGCCCCGCCAAAACTTTATCTGTGCGTGGGTAAAATTTTAAAAGAAATGTGCACTTGGATCCATTTGGATATTATTAGGCTTGGTACTAAGTTCGTATTTTTGTAAAAATCTTGACTTTTGATTTTTTGGCACTTAGACCCTTTAGACTTACAACCCTTCAATTATTATTACAAGCGATTAAAAATTTACAATTTAGCAATTTGAGTGTTTTTTACCACAAAAACAAAGGGAGTAGACGTGTGAAGTATTGAAATGATTGCTTTGGTAGCATTTAAGGTCAATAAACTCTCCCCCTCACAATATCTGGCAAACACGCATGCCCTCATAATATAAATACTTCTTAATGCACAAACTTCACCTACTTAGCATAACCCAATAATCCTCAATTCCATACTCCTTCTTCCTTTCCTGCCTGTGCACCGGCGTCATAAAGTATCCTCTGGGTTTTGGTAGTATCATAAAAAAAACATTCGCTCGTACTCCATTAGAGTTAGAGAATAGGAGTATCGTGCAATTGCGGTTAAAGGAAAAAATTAGATATATTTTTTCGATTTCATTACATTCACTATAGTTTTGTGTTGCACGAGCTTGTGAAAAGTTTCCCAATGGAATCGAGGAGGTAACGAAAGAAGTAGGAATATTATTTTTTCAAAAATTATCCTAAAACAAAATAATTTTTTGAAAATAATTCCTGCGCTATGCCTTACCTTTGGAGCAGTTGCCTAATGCCCTTTAGAAAATTGGAATATAGGTAATGAAACATTATTTCTCTGTTGCGACCAATAAAGATAAATCTATGACTTCATCTAGAGTATAAAAATGGTATAATTACATAAAAACAAGAGAAAACTTTATAAGTGATCTAAGACGAATAGATGAAAATAAAAGTTAAATAAAGTGAAAACCCAAAATTTTGTATAACAACATCGAAAAGAGGTTGCCCGATTTAGTTCATTTTTGTAATTTTATTTTATTTATTTATATTTTTATGAAAACGCTGAATACAAAACTTTCAGCTCTCTACGTGGTCGTGTTCTCAGGCGTTTCCCAAATATATAGTAAAAATCCAAATGTTTTGAGTAGCAACATCAAGAAAGGGTTGCCCGATTTAGTCCATTTTCGAAGTTTTCAATTTTTATAAAAACATCGTGTATAAGATTCGAGCTCTCTACGTCCCGGCGGTCTCAGGCTGTGCCCAACTATGTAATGAGAAACGACATTTTTACAAGGAAAACCTACGAAGGAGTTTCCCGATTTTGGTCCCATTATCTTTTTAAAAGTCCGTGTGAAAAATTTCAGCTTTCTAAGTGAACGTGACAGACGGACAGACAGATGTACCTACAATCAAAAATCAAAGTAACTTTCAATAATATGCGTTGTGTCCAACTCATTTTGCTCTACTAACGTGATTTCTGTGCGTTACAAACGGAATACAAAACTTAGTTTACTCTATGATTTCATCTAGGCAATGAATTGTATAAAACTTTTGAATTTAAAAATCTGAAATAAAAACTAAAAAAAAATTTCTATTAACTGAATAATTCAAGAAAGATAATTCAAAATGCGAAATAAAATATTCTCTATTTTCTTTTCATACATATTATCTAGAAATTATTTTCTTGTTGTTTTTTAAATTTTGTCGTGGTAGTAGGAGCAAAGCATACTTAGACGTGACACCGACGATGCACAACCTTAGTGAATCGCTTTGTACAAACTTTGCATCTCTATAAATTTTTTCAAACTGGGGAAATGACACAGCAACTATCATCACTTGTATCATTGACGGGACGATTCTGGAATTGCCCATGATTTCTTTGTTTTAGTAATAGCCAAAGAATCGTTATGAATGAACGTCCTCTTCTTTGGGCTACACTACCCATCATTAGAGCTCTAGCAATTTCAGGATGGAACTCAATCAACAGCTAAAATTTACTTCGTCTATATGATCACAAATCAACGAGGTGAAATATGATTCGTAGATAGTACCTCTTAGGCTGAAGATAGAGTGCCAATAATATATATATCTTGGAGATCTACCTGATCGACCACATTCAACAAAAGTTCGCCTTGCCTGGGCCCAATGCTTAACTGTGTCCAATGGCTATAAGTCCTTGTATGATGACACAAAATGTACCGATTTGTTGTCGTACTATTTACTTCAGTGAAAGATCCCTGTCCCTCTCTTAGTTTCGTAGTCATATGACCCACGAATTTCCCATTTCAACAGCCTATCAATTTTGAAAGTTTAAACGAATAAATGGATGAAGACTTCAATTCCTGCTTATACTTCAATTGCGGCTTATGCTACTGATCTATGTAAAAGCAAAAATACAGCAAATATGTTGATATTCAAATATATAGTTCGAACATTCTCTAAGCAAGCAAAATAATTATACAGGGTGTTTCCACCTAGTTGGCCTATAGAGCAGGAGGTGATAGTACTCACCAAGGTATGACATATAGATGAAGGGCAGTATTAGGATCAGATACGGATTTTGCACACATCTTTTCGACGCGATCAAAATTCTCATCGCTGGTTTGACGCAGTACTGATGGTTCTTCGTAGAATGTCGAATCATTGTGACATTCAAATAGATTGCTGAGAAGTAATGAGACATATATAATTTTCTCAAGTCCATAGCTTTCTTTAACTGAGCATCATGTAAGGCAAATTTATTCGGCTATTGATCCTCTTTATCAGTATCATCTAGCTAGTATTTCACAAAATACCTCGTATCTTAAGAACTACAGGGTGCACGGCCATCGTCTAAAGCTGATTGTATGTTGAACTTCATGGCCTCTTCACCGACCAGCTCGCCACTCAACCAGCAGCATACTCTCCTCCTGTCAGGAGTAATTGTGGTTAACATAACTTTGTTTAATAAAAGCTATAAGCCGAGACTTATAGATATTACTTAAATTGAAAAAATGTAATGTTTCTAAAACGTAGTTAGGCAAAACATTAGGGCTAAATGCGATAAAAATGTTCCTTTATAACTTAACTTCCATCACTTTCACAGTAAAACACGCGTTGTACAACATTCCTGGATCTGCTATAAACCCTTTGTTTTTTATAATGCAGAAATAGCGCTGCCAGACTTGTAAGATAATTTGACTACTTCTTAAGAGCATTCTGATGGTTATTATAAAGTCGACTATATACATACATATGTGATTGCACATTCGAATTGCGGTGAAAAAACTTTCAAATTTATTCGCTTTTAAAACAACAGTGGGTCTGATAGATTTAACAGATTTGCAATTTCAATCTAATCTTATACGAAATAAATTCTATCTGTTGGTGACCATTTTTGAAAAGTAATTCGTTATAAAATTCAAAAAAAAAATTGACCAAAAATCACGATTTTTGAAAATAGTAAGAAAAATGCGAAACTGTTGAAAGCAAAACGTCAAATGGAAAAACGTGTAATTACTTTTCGATCCCAAATAAGCTCTACTGTCATCTGGCCCATAGTTCCCGGAACACCCTGTATATGAGGCCTGCTTAGCATTTTTGTTCTGGCGTCTATGGTTGGCCGGAACTGGCCGTACTGAGGAGTATTGATTCCTGCTCATACGAAACGCCTTACTCATTTCTACTTGCCACCCATGAATTCCATTTTCACTATATGTATATTTGGACCCTGCCTGCGAACGTGTTGACGTAGAGAGCTGAGATTGTGTATATAGTTTTTTCAATAAAAATGGTAAATAAAATTATAAAAATGAGCTAAATCGGACAACCCCCTCATACAAAACTGCGAGTTTCAATTTTATTTAACTTTTATTTGCATCTAGGTTATAATATTACCTATTGTAAACCTGTTACATCTTTTCTCTTCTTTATTATTCTCACACATTTTAAGAAATGTCTCTTCTTCTGTCCAACCACTAAAATGTCAATTTCAGCGTCCGGACAATATACATAATCTATTAATTAAAAGGAAAATGTGCCTGAATTGTATAAATCAGCATAATATTTTTCAAATTAATGGACGAGAGTACTTTAGCATACAACCGAAAAACCTTCAAATTGATCCGTTAATAATGATGCAGAGATAACTTTAGCTCTACTACAAAGACGTCAGAGAAAATGAATTTAGCATTAAACAAGTAAAAAAGCTAGAATTTGTAGGACTAATTATTATGATATCCTGGATGAATGCCCGTATGTAGTTTCGGATGGTCAGTCACCCATTGGTGCGACTTTTATTTTATAAGCGTTCGCATATATTTCTAGAATCGGCAGTAAAATCATTCTATGCAATTTCATATTCTGACTAACTTTTTAGTATAAAAACAAACGTGTAGCACTGACAGAACATGTAAAAAAGTTAAATTTTTATATGGCAACAGAAAGAAAGGGTTGCCCGATTTAGTAAATTTAATTAATTGACAGTCTATTTCGATCATGATATAAACAATAATTTCAAAAAACGAAAATTTTATTGCCTGAAGTAACATTCTAAATTTAGAAATAAAGTAATACAATATTGTGAGAGTTTAGATACATTGTGTTAGGGTTGGATGGGGACATAATTAACTAAGATTGTGGTTTATCTTTATTTAGGGAAACAGGAGGTATTTGGTATTTTATTAAGAGGTATATCCTTAAAGTAATTTTGACATTGAACATTTTATTGCTATGGGCTTTACTTATAGTGGTAAAAAATGGTAACTGTTGGAGTTAAAATGACAACAATCCTGATACGATGTTTGAAATTATTGTAGTGTTAAAAAGGAGCTCTATTAGGTTGGGGACTTAGTTTTGCTTAATGTATTGTGTAGTATTGAAAACTAGTTGATCAACATCTTGATAGACCTAATGATAATATAATTGGAGATCACCTGGATAGACCGGATCATGTGTAATTAGCCACTTGAGGTAGAGGGAAGGCCGGTGTTTGATGTTGGTGAAAGGGTCGTATAGTCTGTTGAAAGATATATCAGAAAGCATTCTATTCTATCTTTGCATCTATTTTTGTCTTGTTGTAGAGCTTTTTGTTATTGATCTATTTGTACAATCGTGGTTTACGTTTAAAATGTGAATTTGTGAAATGAAAATAATTTGAGAATTAGTTAGTATAAGTCATAGATTCATGGAATTTACCCAAAATAAAACCAAACTAACATCTATCTTTGTTTTATATCTTTTTATTTGATGACAGTTCATATAGGATTAAAATAATTATACAAGCTTCTCAATAAGAAGATTAGAAACCCAAGTAAAAGACAAATAATTTTTTACCGATGCTGCACCACATTTTATGTCTTCATACATAGTTCCAATAAATTTCTCACTTATTAGTTACGCCACAATAATTTCAATTAATTTCGTGGTGTCATATTGGGTTTTTAGTTGTCATAACAAACATAATAATGTCAACGTAAATTCGTTCATGTAAATCAATTGCTATCCGAGCGTATTTGATTGATTTCCACTTCGATTAATGTATAATTTTCTGTTCTAGGTAGGTACGGAATGTTCATACTTCCAGTTGATAAAATATCCATATATGTAGCAATTTCAAAGTAAATAATTAAGGTACGTGGGTATGTATGAGTACGTGTTACAGAATATCAAATAGAATGTAGTTGTGCGATAAGGTTAATTAATGGTTACGTATTGTTTGGATTCAGTAATTCATAAAATTACTCTCGTTACAGGG
The DNA here is from genome assembly GCA_963930735.1 of Dioctria linearis. NCBI lineage: Eukaryota > Metazoa > Arthropoda > Insecta > Diptera > Asilidae > Dioctria > Dioctria linearis. Next base: position 26,668 of record CAWVNZ010001543.1, on the reverse strand, counting down.
TATACATCTCAATAATCGGACAATTTATGAAATTATGGCAAATTTTAAAAATATATACTAGTATCTGTTGTTCGTCCATGTCTATCATGTCATCATTACTTTACTCTGAAATGATGCTACAAAAGATTATCTTTTTATTTTACAGAAAAGTGTAATTAAATACTTAAAAGGGGTGTAAGTTCAACATGGAAAGCCGAAATGTACAAATAAAAATATAAATCTGTGAATGCTCCAAAATCCACTTTAAACTTTTTTTACTTTATTTTAAAACGTTTTAACTAGGTTTTTTCTTTTTTTAACTTTTTAAATTTTTTTAATTTTTTTTAATTTTTTTAACTTTTTTAACTCGACTTTCGAATCTCGACTCTCTCATTCTAAATCAAAAAACCTCATGTAAATCCATCCACATTTACTACCCTAAAACTCTTTCTTTCATCACAAACGGCACTCTCAGGTCCTCAGACACAAAGTTTTTTAGTCAGGTATTTGTGAGTTGATAAAAGTTATTTAAAAAAACAAAAGGAAAATTAAAAAAAAAGTAAATAGCCCAAAATTGTTGAGATAACAACCGGTAAGAGTAAAAGGATTTTACCTAACCGGTCTTTTTTACACTCCCATTTACCAGTTAAGGTGATTGGATGCCTTCCCGGGACTAACTTATAAAATATCATAATCATATGCAAACAAAATTCCGCTTGAACACGGTAGAAAATCCCGAAAAATCTGAAACAATTACCTTAGGTCTGCGCCTTCGCTAAAGCGTAGGTACATGGAACATACTTGGATGATAAAAAGAAAAAACAAAATATTATTTGTCCCAAGCTGTTGAAGATGAATTTGATGGCAACGTTTGGTTAACAAATCATAGTTAATCACAAAATAGTCTATTTTAGGTTTTAAAATCGTTTTAATTCTTTGAATTCTGTAAGCTAACTCAAAGGAAGTCAAATATTTAGGTGCTACCCTGGATAACAGACTAACCTGGAACTCTCACTTAAAAAGAGTACTGGATAAAGCTACAGTGGCAACATGGACATGCCGCAGGCTTTTATGCAAAACTTGGGGTCTTAAACCTAAAAGGACTCTGTGGTCATACACATCTATTATAAGACCCAGGGTCACATACGCTCGCCAAAAACAAAATAAAAGATAGCTTAAGCTAGTTTTCAAAAACTACAATGGCTTGCATGTCTAGGGGCTACCGGTGCCATGCGTACCTACCCAACTGCAGCCCTAGAGGCTATGTTATACCTGCTACCCTTACATTTGCATGTTGGGGAGAAGGCCATACTTAGTGCAATTAGGCTACAAAGGGCAAACCTCCTAAGTACAAATAATCTGGTTGGCCACCTGAAAGTCCTCCAGGATTTCATAGAGGACCCGATGGCCAACCCAATTTCAGACGTTATGCCGAAACGCCATAACTTTGAAAAACCATATAAGGAGATCGCGGAGAATCGTCAACAGTGGCACACTGGGGACCTACGCTTTGAAAAAGGATCTTTTAAATGGTACACGGATGGATACAAAATGGAAGGTAAAGCAGGCGTGGGCATATATGGGCCAAGGTGTCATCTGGCAAAGGCACTGGAGGCCTCACCAACCATTTTTTAGGCAGAAATGCACGCCATAGAACTCTGCACTCGCGAAATAATCCACAAAAATATACATAGTATCAGACAGCCAGGCAGCACTTAAAGCGTTAAACTCGTTTACCTTTGAGTCAAATCTGGTTTGAGACTGTCTAACTGTCTTGAAACAACTGGCCGAGACAAATACGGTGACACTGATCTGGGTACCAGTACATGAAGGCATTGTTGAAAACGAGATTGCAGACCGCCTTACAAAGGCAGGAGCCAAATCTCCGTTTATTGGCCCTGAGCATGTCTTTGGACCCCCAAAAAGTCACCTCTCAGCTCAGATCAGGCTTTGGGAGGACAGAACTAAGAAGGACTACTGGGAAAATACCCCGGGGCTGAGACAAGCGAAGAAGTTTATGAAGTACTCACAACAGAGGACAAAAGAATTCCTCACACTCAGCAGGAAGGAACTAAGGCTCATAACGGGCCTACTTACTGGGCATTGCCCACTTAGATACCATCTTAAAAAGATGGGTAGAGTCAATGATGAGACCTGTCGATTCTGTATGGAAGACGATGAATCCGCTGAACATCTCCTATGTGACTGTGAAGCTCTGTGCCGCATAAGGCTAAGACATCTAAGAAAGGCATTTCCACTGCCAGAGGATGTCAAAAAATGGCCCTAAAGAATATTACAATCTTCATCGAAGATCTTAAGTTCGAATGGGCGCTCTAGGCCATCCAGGGGTAAAGTCACAATAGATCTTATATGTAGGTCGCAGTGACAAGATGAGAGGCAGAAATCCTGTCTGAATCCCCCGTAATTAATAATAATAATCAGCTAAATTTTCTTTTAAATTGCACATGTATTTTAAACATATTCAATTTCACGTTCTTTGTTCCTTGAAGTTTGCCAGCTTCATATGGATCGTGGAAGGGAGTCGTAAAAAAATTATTCTAAATTTGCTTTCTTTGGAATGATTTTAAAACATTATCCCCATCACTCAGTTATTTACAAATAAAAATATTTTTTTCCTATTAACAAGCGTTAATTTTACACATTTTTACGTTATAAAATAATCACCCCGCCCGCTGTATTATTTTTTTGAAGCACTAAGAATAAGGTATAAAACTGACCATTATTACCAATAAACTGTATACTTTAAAATGCTCACTTTAATTTCCAATTTGCTACCAAGAAAACACAAAGTTTTATACATTATAGTTCGATAGAAATTCATTTGAAATTTTCTTTAACGTTTTTTTTTCAAATTTCCCCTTTAATTTTCTTAAAAAATTTATGGCAAAGAGGTAGATATAATGCAAAAACCCCAAAACTTAATTTCAACTACGTAAGAAACTACGGCACGAATATAAAACTCTTTTTCTGTCTGGGTAATTGGATTCTATACAATTCTCGAGTGACACTTAATGTGATTTCCTTATTCTGCGCGATTCTTTCATTAAGAACAAGTTTAATTGAAATTCCTATCCTGAGAGAAATAGTTTGACTGGATTTGCGAAACAAATATCTAATTGAAAATGATTTTTTTATTCTTTTGGTTCCTGTTATTTTTTTCTGGCAATTGGGATTAACGCGTTTTTTATGAAACATTTAGGTAAGTATACATATGGTATTATAACTGCTTAATGATACTATTTTTACGGAGAAAATTCCACTGCAGAATATTAAAAAAAAACATCGAGTTTGATTACTAGCTATCATTTGAAGCACTTTAAAAATTATATCTGTACGTGTACACTTTTCCTTTTCCAGAGTTAAAAAAAAAACTATCGAGATCGAGACAAGCTTGAGCAATCAGATTCCGTTCCAGAATTGTATCCACAAACAGTCGATCCAAGCGACTTCAGGTCGTATTTAAATCTAATTCAAATTTACTTGAGACAAGTGAATATTATTCAAACAGACGAACGCAAAAGTGACCTTATAAGCGTTGTTTTATAAGTTTACACAAAAAATCTATGACTCAATACCGCTCACCCTGATTAAAACAAAGTTTTGGCTTTAGAAACCTAAAAGCAGGGTGAAGATGATTTTTCGCACATTTTGGTCAATGCCAGTCCAAGATATTTTGAAAAAAAAAAACATTTGGAAAACTTGAAAGTAGCCCTTTAAAACGATACCCCATAAAAGAAAAAGTCTTATTTTTAGGGAGCCTCTGTAAAAAGCACAATTTAAGTTCGCTAGATATCATTTGGAAGTCTTTAAAAGTATATCAACCTTGTGTATAAAATATAATAGTGATTGGGAAACGAAGTTTGACTTATTGATAGTTACTTGTTGTATTGTAGAGGGAGATAATCCTAGATATCAAGGAAAATTCTAAATTACCTACATATATGAAAATATGTGGGACTATCACACAATGTTATAAAGGGCTGGTAAAAATCCTGGTCTGAAAGGACATAGAAGTCCTATGAAGCAATTTTATATAATTTTGGAATTCTTTAGATTTATGTTTAATTCAAGAGATCTAATAAATTCAGTTGTTATTCATTACGAAGATCGAAAAAACTTGTAAATTTTTACGACATTGTAATTATTAAATTTTTATCTTTCTTCTAACTATACCCTTTGTACACTTAATGTTTTTCTAAAGAATAAAATTTTCAAAATAATTTCCTACAGAATTTTACAGTCAAACATTAAAGTATCATTGCATGCATTAAACTTCTATATACATACATACATCTGCAATTGTTTATTATAAGTTTGCAACAAAACTTACACATAATGTAAAGGTAAACAAATCCCCTAGTCTAAGAAGGAAATATGAGGGAAAAACAGATCTTTTGCAAACTGATTGTTACGCTCCAGGATGTGCACAGAAACCTGGTGGTCTTGTAATGATATTTGGCTAAAGTAATGTTCTATGCAGGTGTATGCACACTGCATATATGCAATTGATTCATTAAAAAAGGAGCAACAATTCCTTTGGAAAGATCTAAAAGTTTATGTACTAATTGCAAAACTTGACAGAAGTTCTGTTGAGCGTTCTAATTTTAAGGGCAAGGAAGTTAATTCTAGCGATCTTGTGAAGCTATTTTGGGTAGGCATATTACTCACAAAACAGTTAAATTGTGAATGATACTTTCTAAAGTTTAATTAGTCATTTCAAAAAGGTAAGGTCATTGCTTAAACAAAAAAACAGAAACAAAAAGAAACATAACTGCTCAGAAGACAAAAGGAAAATCTGTTGGGTGTAAATTAAGGAAGCTAAATTGGGTGATCAGAAATGGCGCTCTGAAATCAAATATAGTGTCTGAGGATTTTAGGTAAGAATATTGTCAAATATACATTCATACATACATATATGGCCACATTCATCAAGCAATTTAATTTAATTTCTGTTTTAGTACTCTTGTTAGACAGGGTTAGGGCACACTTAAAATTAAATTAAAATTTAATTTGTGTTATTTTATGTCATAGTAGTACATATATAAATTTAATTTAGATTAGATTTGAGAAGGGGTGTGTAGGCGTTAGCCTCGCAATCACTGCGACCTGAAAGATCTATTGTGAGTCACCGTTGCATTTACTCCCTCTCTAGGTTCAGATTGTTAATAAAGTCTAGAACCATACTGGGATTGAGGTTTCACTCGTAGGTTGGTGGAGTAGTCTACGTCTGACCAATTCTTCGCAGTTGCAGAGCAAGTGCTCCGAGGTTTCATGCGCATCCTGACAGAAATGGCAGGATGAAGTCTCAGCCAAGCCCAGCTTATTTAGGTGATACCTCAAGAGGCAATGCCTTGAGAAGAACTCAATAATCATTTTGAGCTCTGTTCTTCCAATGAGCAGGAGTTCTTTTGTTTTTCCGCTAGTGGTGTCGATACATTTTTTTGCCTGACGAAGTCCTTATAGCCTTTCCCAATATAGGGATTTTTGTTAATTTTCCCAGTCATTTATGGGGGTTATTAAGTAACACTTTGAAGTGCCACAAAATGACTCTGGTCCGACAAACCGAGTTTGTGCTCTTTTCCGGCTAGGCCATCAGCAATTTCATTGTTTTTGTGGCCCTCATGTCCAGGTACCCACATGAGGATAAATTTGTTTCTTCTCTATAAATTTGTGAGGATTTGTAGACATTTCCGGACTATCCCTGACTTGACAGTGTAGGAATTTAAGTCCACGAGGGAAGCTTGACTGTCCGAGAGGACACTAATTTGTCTCCCTTAATGCAGGTATTGGCATGTTCTACTATGGCCAATACCACGGCGTGGAATACGGTAGGGATAGAGCCCAGAGCCTTTGATATATGGCATTTGGGGCCGTATACACCCAATCCGACCCCACTGTTTGTTTTTGAACCGTCTATATACCACACCATCGATCCTTGTTGGAAGGACGGTTTAGTGAAGCGCCATTGTTGTCGGTCTCCAAGAACCACTTGGAATTGTCTTACAAAATCCACTCTGGGTGTGATTATATCAGATATTGTTGTTACTTGCTCGAAGCATATTTGTTTTAAGATACTTAAATGACCAACCAGATCCCCTGGCTTAAAGTATTTCTGCCTTTCGCTTCCTTTTCAGCTGCAAATGTAGGGATGGAAGTAAGGCTTCCATGGCTGCTGTAGGACAGGTACTCATGGCACCAGTTACTCCTAGACAAGCAAACCGCTGGTTAAAAAATACATAAAATTTTAATTTAAGTGGGCCCAACCTTCTCTAACGGAAGTGGATACTGAAATATAAATTAAATTAAATTTTAATTAACTGGCTTGGTGAATATGGCCCAGCCCATAATGCTGATGACAGTGTCAAATTAGTCAAGTCAAATTCTGTTTACGCCTTCCATTTTTCAATTGTCATCCTGTCAATGATGTGTTAAGTCCCATATCAAAAAACAACACCGACTTTACTTTTACTTATGATTTTATTAAAAAAAACTGACCTAACTCACAACACCAATTGAATATTGAGTCACGACAGATGAATTCTCATCTTGTTTGATCCTTTAGGACACTAGATGGACTCAACCATCTTCTTATGAGCAAGTTTTCGTGAGACAGAGGCAGCATTCTGACCCGTGTAAACAGGGTGATATATTGTTTGGCCCACAATTCCATTTGTTGGCTTCTGTTATTGTTTTCTTGAATATTTGTTCTTTGGACTTATTAATTTGTTCGTATCTACAGCTGCTTTGCTATAGTTTCTGTTTTTAGGTGGATTGGAAGGTAGTAAGGACTGGATAGATGTAAAGATTTTAAGGAACCTTAAGGATGGTAAGTTTCTATTATAAGTAAATATGGCTTGTTTCAGAGACTAAAGAATTTTTGGGCTTATATTTGATAGTTAGTAATCACTTTTGTGTTTGTAGAAACTTTTTATATCCTCCTCCAGGTAGATTTTTGTTAGCCTCGGGGTTTACTGAGAGTAGAAGGGTTAAATATTTATAATCTGCTGATATAAGAACATCGCGAAATATATTTATAATTAGATTAGGATAGTTAGGAGTTGTTACAACTTGCTTTCAGTAAGTTCGAATAAATACATCTGGATTGGAGTAATGTTAGCTGCCTTGTAAAGTATTACCTTGGGTCTTCTTCTTGGGTGGAATTCCATATAAGTTCTGGGAATTTTCCTTCAATTAGATGCGAATATAATATATTGACCGTTTTCATTTAATTTCCGTGATTTGAATATTTTTTGGTTAAGTGTCCCAGAAGGAAAAAACGCGTCCTTAATTTTCGAGAATTTTATTAGTTCTCCTAATAACAAGAACTAATAAAATTCTCGAAAATTAATGAGGTGCTTTTTCCTCCTGACCGCTTAGCGCAAAAATATTCAATTCACGAATATTTTCCATTGAGCTTGCTGAGGCATTCTGTTTGTTGATTGGTGGGATTGAATAACATATTTGATAGCAGAACATTATGGTAATCCTTATGAGCTATTTGCGTAGTAGGACTTTTTTTGTGGTTCAGATTCGTGAAATTTATTGGTTTGACCAGGCTGTCAGCGAAATTCACTGTGTTTATGATGATCGCCTTCGTATGGTAATTGAACCTTAATAGTTCATGATAATTGACATATCGGCATTTGATATTCTGTAAGGGTTTGATAATTCCAAACCGTACTTTTTTTTTTTTGTTTGGTAATAGAATTAGACACTTGCCGATCTCGTCCAATAGAAGATTTTCCGAATGCAAATTAATTAATTAGTTAATTAACTTTTATACCATTGTACAGCTTGTTGAGGTGTAAGCTGATTTTTGTTGTCCAATTCTCGTTTTGAAATTGGTTTGAAGTATATACATAGGATGAAAAGTATTGGACCAGGATAGAGCCTTATGGAACAGCTTCAATTACCTTGAGTGGTGATTTGTGGCTCATAACTTTAAAGATTGAAATTAAAAACACACAAATTTTCCAAATAAGACTTTATTATGTATTAATAGAAATTTGAAAAATGGTTCTAATTTCAAAACCTAAATTTTTTGTCAGCTCATGGTTAAGGAGGCCAGGGAGTGATTTAAATTATTTTAATTCACCTCTTCCACAATAATAAACTTTTATAAATGTGGACAAATTCTTTTACACCATATAGATTTTGGGATATAAATATTTCTAACTGACATTTAACATTATAAATATACAACCCTGTATGAATGTATTTATGTATAGTTAATGCTGTTTTGGCCTTGGATACTTATAAGAGAGATTGAAATATGTACATATGTATTATATATATATATGTACATACCTTTTTCAAGTTATTAATTAAACTAGAGTTATTTAACTACACTCAGTTAGAATATAAGTCAGATCATGTGGAAAACTAATTACTGAATTTATTTCTAATTATTGGTTAAAAGCCCCATTGGCAGACACAGGTGTTTGATTTTACATGATCAGATGGATGATAACTGATTGATTAGATAAAGTGAACATTCTTGTATTAATTTGTCATTTCTTGCTAACTACAAACGATGAGTAAGTTGGGTTTTATCAATAATTATACGTATTCATAAGCTTCAACAATTCTCTTACTAATTAATTTCAAGCGTTTCGGAATATAGATAATAATGTTTTAACACGAAAGTGTAGAACAATTACCATACATACAAACATTCATTAATTTTTGTCTATTTATATGTATGTATGTAACTATTCTATACATACATATATGGAGAGAGTTCTCCCAACTGAAGCTAAAAATAATTACGGCATTCATTTAATGAACTAAGAAAAGGAACTTTCATTGGAAACAGGTAAACCTACCTATATCTAGCCCCATGAACGTATGGGCGATAACTAACTTATTTGCCTTCATTATGATTACATACATAATGCATTTGCAGAGTCTTACTAATGAACGTTAATTATTATTAGGATTGATTTAATTTGTAACTAAAGTCAAGGCAAAACAATTCTCTGAACATGGAACAATCAATAGCGTGAAAGCAAGAAACTTTTATTTTTTCGTTTACATACATATATATGTATGTTGCTAACGGTAATATACAAGGACACTAAATTTATCTGGATCGTGGCACACAGAAAACCCAAAGTTTATTTATAAACACCTGCCTACTCGGACCAATATAGAAAGTAAAATTTTATTTATTTTTATTGGCTTGATTGGTTGAAATCTTGTAACCAGTAATAATAGAATACATGTTAAGTACCTACATATTAAATTCGTGTATGTATGTGTGACCAACAGCTATTGAAGGAAAGAAGAAGAAATTGTGGTTACTTTACTAAGTGATGCATGTGCCTTTATCCAATACATTTTTCCTAATATTACGTTTTTCTTGTTTATGTAGTAGGAAAGTTAATTATAAAACCCAGAGTTAGTGATGTATGTTTACATATAACCGTATGCCTCTGATTGCTCTGCTAATCTATGATATATTTAAAAGTTGGGAGTGGGGACGAAAGAAGAAAACTAAATTAACATGTGAAAAGAGTTGGGGTAGGGGCTATACGCATTATTTTAGCAGGTATGAGAGCATAACGGGTTTTCCTTACTATTTTGTGAATCACCCATATAATATTTAAATGAATAAAGCAAATTATGTCTCTTTCCACCGTTATGGGCTTATATATTCGAAATTTCCAAATTTCGAGATTCAGTTTTTTCTTTCTAGACATATTGGATTTTTGAAGAAAACACTTGTTTATCTACTCCACTGAACGTTTAATTATGTAAAAACAAAAAATTAAAACTAATTACTTAAAGAGGCCGACGCGTTTCGTCTGACTAGGACATTATCAAAGGCCGAACTGATCTTACTGGTTTACATGCATATAAATATGTTCTGAAGTACCTAACTAAATTACAGAGAGTAAAAGCATAGAGAGAAAAATTCACAATTAAACTGAGAGGCTACATATAAATTGGGGATTAAGGAGAGGGCTTCTATCCGTAAAGTCTATTTGATCATTGACCAAAAACAACCATCGTCTTTCGCTTTTCTAATTTCCAAGATTTCAAATTTGTCCAAAGTCGGGTCAGAATTTAATCTGTGCATAATCTCAAGGTCGTTTAGAGAACAACTGTGTCCTGTTTCTTTAAGATGCTTAGAGAGACCCGAAGCAGGGTTAGCGGACTTAGAAGATTTGATGTGCTCACTAAAACGCGTATTAAAAGATCTTCTGGTTTTACCTATGTACATCGCATCACAATTACCACAATTTATTTTATATATCCCACTACTTTCGTATTTATCTAGTTTGGGCCTTATTTTGTTGTTAAAGATAAAATTTTTTATATTATTTTTATTAAAGAAAGCTGGAGATATATTGCATCTTGCCATGGGTTTTCGCAAGAGTTCAACAGATTTGTTGATATATGGTATTTTCTTCCAAGTATTGGCCATGTCAGTACCAGCTCTTTTATCAGGAAAGACAGACTTTACAGCACCTTTACGTAATTTCACCTTTAGTAAGTTATGAATTATTTTAGGTTTATATCCGTTATTGATGGCTATTTTCTTAATGGTTTGAAGTTCAATTTTAAATTTTCGGAGTTCAATGGAACATTCAACAATCTATTTAGCATAGAGTGGAATGCCGCCATCTTCGTGTTCCAAGGGGTGTGCTGAGTCAAAGGGAATTACGTTATCACAGAATGTATTTTTTCTAAATATGTCAAATTGCAGTTTATTATTCTCTAGTGAAATCGTCAAGTCTAAGAAATTTAGTTTCTTATTACCTAATTCTATTGTAAATTTTATACAGTCGTCTAATTTATTTAAAACAAGATTAACAAAGTTTTGCAATTGTCTGTCTGTTCCCAACCAAAAGATAAAGATAAATACGAAAGTAGTGGGATATATAAAATAAATTGTGGTAATTGTGATGCGATGTACATAGGTAAAACCAGAAGATCTTTTAATACGCGTTTTAGTGAGCACATCAAATCTTCTAAGTCCGCTAACCCTGCTTCGGGTCTCTCTAAGCATCTTAAAGAAACAGGACACAGTTGTTCTCTAAACGACCTTGAGATTATGCACAGATTAAATTCTGACCCGACTTTGGACAAATTTGAAATCTTGGAAATTAGAAAAGCGAAAGACGATGGTTGTTTTTTGGTCAATGATCAAATAGACTTTACGGATAGAAGCCCTCTCCTTAATCCCCAATTTATATGTAGCCTCTCAGTTTAATTGTGAATTTTTCTCTCTATGCTTTTACTCTCTGTAATTTAGTTAGGTACTTCAGAACATATTTATATGCATGTAAACCAGTAAGATCAGTTCGGCCTTTGATAATGTCCTAGTCAGACGAAACGCGTCGGCCTCTTTAAGTAATTAGTTTTAATTTTTGTTTTTACATAATTAAACGTTCAGTGGAGTAGATAAACAAGTGTTTTCTTCAAAAATCCAATATGTCTATCATAAAATACTTCCACCAAGTGCCAACAGTAAATACAATTAATCACATTAAAAGTTTTTCTTTCTATTATTTATTTTATTATTTTTTTTTAAAACCACCTCAGTTTTTATCGAATTAAAGAATTTAAAAACCTGCAGATTAAAATAACCAATGCATATTACACTGTCTATAATTAAAATACAGCCTACTTTGCATTTTTTTATTTTTTCATCAAATGAAGATAATCTTAAAAACCTTATTCACTCAAGACAGTTGCTTACCCTTAGGCGTAACACTAAAAATTTTTTTTACTGAGTTTGGAAATGTTTAAAAAATTTACAAATAACATTGCGATACCAAACATAGGTATTGTAATTTTGAGCATGATTTTAAATTCACTTCAATTCATGTGCATCTAAATATACCGAAACATTAACGGCAGTCCAACAACAGTAGGTACGCTTACATGAATACCTGGTTTCTTGACTGGAAACTCACTTGAAACTCAAGTTTAATTTAATTTCAATTACTTGACTAGAAATTTTCTTCAAATTTATTTCAAGTGGCATTTTACCTTTGACAATTCAGCATTAGGTTCAATACTAGGTACGGGTTTTTAGATCACAACCTGAGTTATCAAAAAAATCTTCTACTTGTTCTCTATGCCGTTTTCATAACTCGCATGAATGAAAAATGTTAAAGTACAGAAGTTGCGTTTACATGAATCTTTTCACGTAAATCGAACAAAATTTTCTGAAGTATACAAATATTACATGATATTCTAACTACTTGATCTCTACTTGAAATATACTTCAAATATTCATGTAAATGTACTGATTGATAAGCTCGAACATAATCACAGAATATCGAGGTTAAAGACTGTTAATGTCGCAGTTTTTACTTCCAGAAGCTCACAAACAATTAATACTATTTTAATTATAATTTGCTACTGCAAATTATTGCAATACATTTATAACACTTTCGCCTATACAGGGTGTTTCATAATTGGTGTACTTAGCACAAGCAAAAAATTATAATGTGAAGGAAGGGATAAGAAGCGTCGTTTCGGCGGTAGGGGGGTTAAGATTTTTAGTACTTATTCCACCTTACCCTGTAACTATCTTGATATACACCGTATCAAGGTTGGATTCATCTCAGATGATAGCAAACCGTCTAATGAAATGAAATTAAAAATCATAGAAACGGATATATCTCAAAAACGGTTGCATTTAGGTAGGTACATGTGCTTAGTGAAATTAAAGGTAACATTCCGCGGTTTCCAAATCTTGTAAAAAAACTGTAAAGTCATCATGCATTTCGGCGGGAAAATCGTTAAAATTTGAAAAAATTAGGAATTTTTTTCCAATTTTTTTACTTTGACGTCCTACTACTTCCGACGGAAGGTGACAGGCTGATTGGGCATTGCCTGGAAAGTTTACACGGTTTGCTATCATCTGAAATGAATTCCACCTCGACAGGGTGTATATAAAGATAGTTACAGGGTGCAAAGTGGAAGAAGTACTGAAGATTTTAAGCCCCCCTTACAGCCGAAACGACCCGTCTTATCACCGCCTTCACATTATAATTTTTTGCTTGTCTCCGCCTCAGCTATCAACTCCTTGAGCTAGGTGCACCAATTATGAAACACCCTGTATATGAACTTCCTGTATTTATGCATTTGCTGTATTTAAACCCTACAAATGCTCCAGAGTTTTCCTTTATATTCTATTCTCGAAACATCGATTCTCCACACCCAAAGTTGTTAGGTGTTTCACCCCTTGTTGTTCATTTTACATTAAGTTTCCATTTCCAATGGATGTCAATTGTCTCTTTCTATTGCACATAACAATACACATATACCCAAATTTGACGGTATATAAGACATGAAACGTATCACAAAATGTTATTCACATTAGTAGGTAAACTTGTGTTATCGCGGGGGGATGGTAATAAAAAAAAAAGTGAAAAACTGAAGCAAATAAAGAATATATCATATACGAAATGTTAACCACAAGGAGTTGACTGGAAAATTGGAATTCGTGCGAAGGACTTATGGCTTGTTTTTGAATGAATTTCCATAAAAATATAAATAGGTCACTTTTATGACTATTCGTTGAAACAAAAATGCATGAAAGCAAATGTCACCAAATCACAGTGTTCGTATTTATTCCAGCTCTGATTAGATTGCATATAGTCTTCCAAGATAAAGTCCTATTTGGCTATGGATTACAAAAACTATCAAAGGGAGCTATATCCCTTCTGAACAGTATTCTGACTCCTAACAAACAGATGTACATCCAAGCTGGTACATGGGACTGTCAACAAATCGTAAAAAACTAACGACTTATTTCGGTACCTGGGCAATAAAACAGCAGATCAACTGGCTAGGAAAGGACCCCATCTTCTGAGAAATACTTTTTTTACACCACCCGAAGGAATGTCTAGCTCACTCAAAACTATACAATACAGGGTTGGACCGCTGGCGACAGCGAAGAAGATGGCAGCGTTATGAATACTGTCAAAAAAAATACATACTCTACAATATTTTATTGTAAATTTATAAGAAGTTGTCTCCGAGTTCACTTCTTCCTACAAACCACATTCCTTACATTTACGGAACCTGCAGAATACTTCTTTTAATAAATTTTGCAATTATTTTTATTTGCTTGCGGTAATAGCTGGGAGATATTTTTATCCGCTTTCAAGTCATCATAGAAGTTTTAAATATGACTTAATTATAACAAAATTACTATAATAAAATGGATTTTTAATTTCCAAATAATTAGTGAGATAAATCAGCATAATACATAGGTATCAGATAGCGGTTGTAAATTATTCAGTAAGTCACGCGCTGTACCAAAGCATAAATTAAAAAGCCATACCATTTCGAGTTGAATACTGCGATGGGACGGTTTAGCATTTCAATCTTTCTGTACATAGCTGTGTTTATTACATCCTCCGAAAATTCGGTTGTTTGATTTTTATTAATGGTGTGTACCTATAAAAAACTTCTTACAAATGTGTCTTTTTTTTTAGGTATACAACTCTTTAAAACTCCGCAATATTAAATGCGATTCCATCGAAGAGTACGTAACAAATACTACGTGTACGATTAAGGCTATTGCACGAGAAAAATTTATTCTGAACATGGATGCTTACATAGTTAAGCCTTTAAAAAATGTAACGGTAAGTAAAGAACTTTTATGCGGAATCGGTCTGCGCTTGAGTGTACTAAATACAATGTATATCTTTCTTATTAGATAATAGCAAACATGTATAAATTCTACAACGGATATAGGTTTTTACAAAAGTTTAGCTTAAATGCTTGTGACATTTTGTCAAAGAAAAAATTTCACCCTGTATCAAATATTGCAATAAGCGTTTTTGGACTAAAATTTACAAATATGATTCATAAATGCCCATTTTCGGTAAGTACATGAAAATATGCATGCATTTTCAATTGTGCATCATCTGTTTTATTTATTTTTCCAAATATTTAGAAAATACTTTTTTAGGGACACATTTTTGTCAGAAACGCGTCTTATACCCCAGGAATTATAGAGTTTTTGTTATCATCTGGAAAATATAAAGTACAGGTTAACGCCTTTGAAGGATACCCCCTTGTATCTTTAGGCAAAATTGAAGCTTATGCTGATATC
The DNA here is from genome assembly GCA_963930735.1 of Dioctria linearis. Classification (NCBI taxonomy): domain Eukaryota; kingdom Metazoa; phylum Arthropoda; class Insecta; order Diptera; family Asilidae; genus Dioctria; species Dioctria linearis. The sequence goes on along the minus strand of CAWVNZ010001543.1, from coordinate 11,583 downwards.
GAGGAGCTTTCTAACAATCATTAAGAATAAAATTACGATAATCAATTACATTAATAATATATTGTCAACAGGAAAATTTTTAAATAATGCCGTATTACTTCATATAAACTTTGGTTAAAATTACAAAAGTGGAGGTTTTTTGTTCTTGTTTTTAATGAGTAATTATATGAAATCTTACCTTATAGTAAAGATGGGTCACTTACAACTATCTCCACATTTTCTCATAAGCAGCAAACTTTAACATGGAAAGAAAGTTCCAACATTTGAGCGATTCCTTTTTATCTGCTTGACTTGAAGACTCAAGGACGATTCTAGTGAATGTACCTGAGCCCAGCTTATTAAAGATTTACAATGTTCATATTGTGGGCATGAAAGATCTACTAATGATCATAAATCAATGGGGAAACACTTCTTATCAGCGTCGGAGGCAGACATTTTTCATGGGGAAGATTTTACACAAATTGGTGAAGAATAGTAGTATAAAATATTGTTAATGCAACAACTAAATTCTGCGGTGAGTGGATAGTTCAATAATATTTGCTGGCATTTTCTTGTGGTATTTTGTCTGGAAAAGAAGAACGTTATCATCATATAATCACCTGCATAACCATGCATGCATTTCAACAAGTGCATATTACACTTATAATGAGTTGCTTAAATTGACCATAATTTTGGTTATTGGTTTTGCAATTTTCATAAATACGATTTTTTTTTCTTTTGCTTTTGTGAATTGGAAATCCCCGTGTCACGGTAACAGCTTTAATTTTATTGCGTCCACAGCAATCACTGCTTATAGCGGATGAGTACTAATAATATCATTCTTCAGTTTTATTTTAACAATAAAAGATGCCTACAAATAGTAACCTTCTATTAGGATCCTCCTAGTGTCTCCCAGAGAGAACACACATCAATTGGCATTAATCGATTTCTTTTCAAAAATTTGTAAATGGTGTAGTTTGCATATTTTTCTGAGGATTCGTTTTACGATTTGTATTTCCTTCAGATAACTTTCCTCAATGTTTCATACTAGATCAAATACTTTTAGATGAATTTAATTGCGATAGTCGATATTTTGAAAATTTTAGATTTTTGCATTTAAGAATAAAAAAAAACTTAAAATTTTAATTGTATAGGTTCCTATTTTTTTTTTTTTTTTTTTTGAGATACCATTAGAAATCTGTTCCATTCATAAAAATTAGGGACAGGATTAGATATACATATGATTAATTTGAATTAAGGAAGAATGAATTCAAATTCTTACCAGCTAACAGACCTTCAATATTCTGAATCCAATTGCCTATTATAAAATTTTTATTTTAAAAAATTCCGTCATTTCAGAAGTTTGATGATGGGATTTTTATGTTCGGAATATCTCAACTTTTCAACTAATCCTGGGTGAAAATTTGATTTTATCGGAAGCCTGAATTTTGAAAAAAATGCAATAAATTTAATTACAGAAGAAAATAGTTTTACATTTTTTTCATAAGCTATGAAAGCAGAGCCGTAGTCAGAGGTGCATCTGCTCTGAAAAATGTTGAGTTTAATCTGAGCGAAAATCTGGATAATCAGATTTTTTTTTAAATAAAATTAGTTTTATTTTACATCTACGCAGAGATAACTCTTAATACGAATTTCCTTTGTATGTATTCCAAGCAGGATCCTAAAAACATTTCCTAATTTAACTATTATCTATTGGAATAAGCCATAATCTATTTTACGAGGGTTTTTTTAGTTTTTAAGAATACTTGCAAAACCTTGAAGTAAAAAAAAAAATTGCTTCCAAAAACAGAGATATTACAATCAAGGCTTAAGAAGGGTGTTATTGAAACTAAATTGTAGCATGTAACGATGTAAAAAAATGTCGTATAATGATTCAAAGTTGAAAAGAAATTCAATAAATTGGCAGTGTTCAGCTTTCCCAAAGCACAAAAAATGTAATCGCTTGACTTTTTTGGAACTTTGATGGATTTCAAAAACCAAACATAGTTTTTGTCCCAATATTTAATTTTGATTTATTTTGGCAATTAACGAGAGCTTTCTAGTTTTGTAAAAATACGTTGCTCTAACAAAATGAAAGGTATACAGAGGAAAGTTCAATAAAAAAATTATAGGTTACCAGGAGGTAAATAAAAGTTTTTCTTGAGTGGTGTGGCATATTACAAAAATTATATTTACGTTTTGCAGTTTTTATAAATAATTGAGAAAATTGGCACAATTTTTATCCAAAGTTGAGATTTATCCAGTCAAGATGCAGAAATTTTAATTTCTCTTTTAATTGAGACAAAATTGTCGAGAGTGAATAGAGAAGTGTTTTGTTTACCACTACAAAACGTCATGTCGCTAAAGTTATTTATTATTTTGATAGCTCGGGTCACTGACATATATAAAAAGGACTGCTGATACTACTGAAATTCCTTACATTTTTTGACATTATTATGGGATCACTTTTCTATAGTTGTCCCTTTTTGGTTTAACTACCTTATTCCGCTGAACTACAAATAATAAGTTCTATACGAAATACACCATAGTCCACTTTCAGTTCAGTGGTTTTCCAAATGAATATATAAGATAGAAATAGATGGCAATACAATATTTGTAATCCTTTCTCTGTCCCCCATAGCTACTTTTAGCGGCAGGTAGACAAAAAATTGCTTAATTTTATTTCTTTAAAAATCAAGTTTAAAAAATATTTGATGTTGTAGGAGATAAGCTTCCAAGAAGAGAAATAAATTCGAGTGCTTCTATAATTTGTTGAACTTTTAATATGAATATTAAAGCAAAATTAAAACTTGAAATTAAGATAATTGTCACACCCTGCCAAAAAAAGTTGACCCATATGAAATAGCAAATCAGGCAGTCCATGTTATATATGTCAGTGGCTCGGGTAATCAGAAATTTTGTGATTTTAAAATTTTCTAAATCCGAATTTTGCACCATCTCTCATTTCTCTCCTTCGAATTTTAAATAAAAGCGATTTTTATAATTGCGTTAGAGAAGTGCTAAATTGCATAATTCCGCCATTACATAATCTTGTTAAAAAAAAATCTACAATACAGAATTTTCAACAATTTGTAGACCCTATATAGACCTGTTGAATCAGTAACAAATGTCATCTGCTTTTCAACAGCAATTGTAAAAATACATAATACATGTTGCTCCATATCTGATCAAATTATATATCAAAAAAACTTAGAAAGTAAGACTAAACTAGCAATCTCATTCGATGTCAAAGAAGTCTAAAAGAAACAAATAAAAACAAACATTAATTAAAGATAAAAACATGGTAAAAGTCTCAGATCATTTTTTGATCTGAGATTTTAACCAAAACAAAACTTACTCAAAAATTAGAAAATCCATTTTTTTTTCTTAAAAATATATTTTAATTTTAATTAATTTAAATAATATTAAACGTTAAATACAAAAGTTACCATTACGTCAAGATTGTGTTGACAGTGATATCAATTTGACAACCTCTGTCCTGTCAACCATATGCTGCTTCATGACTTCAAAGCTAAAGCCACCTACCATTGGATAAAGAACTAACAAGGAAGCGGGGGTATCGTGTGAATACAGTGTACGTATGAAAGCCATTCAATGACAGTCGGATTGAACTTGGTTTCACTTTCTTTGACGGTTCTGAGTTCCGGGAGTTCACTTAAACTTATTTAAATATAATAGTTTTAATAAATATTAAATATTTGAAATTGTGTTATTTATATATTTTGATTGAGTCCAATGTTTTGTGACATTAATGCTGTTAAACTATTAATTTAGAGTGATAATTTGAGCGGTGCAATGTTGCAGAAACAATTGCCGAAATTCTGGCAGCAAATCATTTTTTTGGCAAGTGAATATATTTAAAAAATATATCATCTTGTTTAATAATTATTGGCGAAACTTTTTTTTTAATATATACATATAACAGAAGCAGAGAAATATACGAAAGTTTAAGATGATGCACGATTTATTTATTTGAGAAATGCCAGAAGGTTTCTTCTTTTCAATGGCAGACCTATATTTCTTTTACCTGAAGAAAGGGGGCGCAAACAAGTTATTTATTTTGACAGCAATTTTGGGTTTAAAAACTGTCGCTTTTCCCAATGTCACGATTTCACTACTGCCACGACGAAACGAATACAAACACAGTACAATAAAAAATTTCGCGAGTGCCTTACGTTTTCACACGATATTCTGCTTCTTTATTAGTTCTTTATTCAATGCCACCGACAGATGCGTAACTCCCATTTACGCAATGTTTTTCGCAGCTATAAATAGCGAGCTGCTAGAAGTTTGCATTTTCAGTGATCATCAGGACAAATCGGTACAGTAATGAATCGAAATTAAGTTTAGCTTAACCTAACTATACACGGGAGAGATTCGAACCTTTTTACCAACCCCTTTTTTCTTGCAAAAATCAATAATTTCATTAAAAATATTTCTGCATCATATCTGGGAGCATTTGAGCCCAGCTATTTCCTATATGAGCACTCACTGACGGTCATTTCTGTCAATAATTTTATTACTTGCCTTTACTAATTATTGCCGGCAAGTTTAACCAACTGAATGATTTTTTTTGGATAAATTAGTGGATTGGATTAAGAGTGAATTTTTGAATTAGATTTTTTTTTATTTTTTATTTTTTTTTGTTTTAATTTATCAAAAAAAATATGAAGGTAACTGTGAGTATAATCTGTATAACAGTTTTCATAGCATTAAAAATACACTGGAAAGCAGCATATCTTATTCTAACAAACTTCGTTGCGGAATCTTTGTCTTCCCTATTTTAAAACTTTGCCAGAAAAGGACTGGAAAATGCAAAATTAGGTATTGTAATATGCACAAGAGTGGGATGAATGTGATGAGAGTTCCGTTAAAAATTAATGGAGTAATAAAAACTTTGCGGAAACATAAAAGGTTTTCCATAGGTCACGGAAAATATGTGTAATCAAAAGGAATTAAAGTTAAAAGGATACACACAGCTTTTATAGATATAAGTTAAATGTGTTGAGTGAGGTCTCGACCGTATTGATTAATATCAAAGGATGGATGCTCGGGCTATCGGTCTTTCTTTTGGACAACAAAGTACAGATTGGTGTCTAAAAACTCGCAAATCTTAGGCCACAATTAGTTCACATGATCACCAACATATCTTATGAGTAGGGGTTCATACATTTAACCCTTTCGCTGCTAAATAATTGGGGTGGGCACCAGTGTACCATTTACTGGACGCATATGCACATATCCATAACAGCGAAAGGGTTAACTAGCTACTAATCTTCTGCTTAGTGCAATAAGTTTAAGAATAGGAGTAAAGCAAACTTTTTTTTCTATGAATTGTAGATCCCGCCGAAACCATAATAATGGAATAAGGGAAGTAGGCTCACTCAAAAAATATCCTAGCTTTAATTACTTACATAGTTCTCATATGTTTTACATACCTACACTCGTGATACGTACATATACATGTATATAGTTAGCTATAATAACAATCTGATAACCATACTTATACATAATCCTTGTTATTCACAAAAAAAAAAAACTTCATTTGGTTTTAGCATCTGGAGTGCGTAATTTTTCTATTATATATTTTTATTGTTCATCTCACAATCCAGCGAGAGTCTATCAAGACAAAATAATTTCCTAGAAGACAAAATCTATCGTAGGTTAATGCCTAATTCCAAATGTCAATGATAAAAAATAATCTTCTTTGAAAGTCATCTTCAATTGAATATTATCCTCAATATGCAAAAATTTCTAACATTTCCTATGACACCTTTCAGTTTTTTCTTTAATAAAGTTGAAAGCTTCAACATTGTCGCCCTTCGTCCCTCGTCCATACATTATTCAAGTTGTCTTCCATACTGCAGCAAGAGTTCTGCAATTTGATAGCGTGCAAGTATTTTCTTTCATTTTGACAGCTCTCTCTGACTTTTATTCTACATAGTCCAGCTGCTATGGAATTATATATATATGCCTTTGTATGGACGTAATCTACGTCCAATAGAACATATGTCATGGATACTATCACCAAGATATAGTCGCTGTAAGTGAATTATTTTCCCATTGTCACATTAAGATACCTGGATATATCTTGAACACGTCATTTTCTGGGGTAAATCTAATTACTCCAGAATGTAGCTCAAGTTTCTGGAGTTTTTAGGTGAAGAAGTGTGATTGAAATTGTGTAGGTATGTATGTAGGTTGGTAATTGGCAGAAATACTATTTAGCTGCTCCATAAGTACAATAGTAACTAATTATAGCAAAAGTATAGCATATGTACATGGCATATGTTCGGCATAGTACATGCTCATGTTGTATCATAAAAGCTGTGGAGAAGGTCTGAATTAGCTATACGTTTTAGGCCACCCTATGTAGTCGTAAATGACTAAGTGTTCTGCAGAACAGAGGAGACTCCGATTGAATTAATTTGTAGGGTGCATATAAGCAAAAGAATTTTTTTTGACAGTACAGAGAAAATAATCAAATTGCCATTACATGAATCCTTGGAAAATTTCAAAATTGAACTGGATAAATTCAGGACAAAGTTTGGCAGATTTAGTTTTTTTTAAGAATTAAAGTTATTACTGGGAAGAAAATTCTACTTCTATGCACCCCACAAATATCAATTCAATTCGCTGTCTGCTCTGTTGTGCCAGAACACTGTTTGGAACTCAAACAACACAGTTATTATCTCGTGAGATTTCAACAGGATGTGCCAGTATGACGCTGTTCGCAGTCGACAGAATTTTTGCAAAATCTTTATTTTGAGGAAGATGATCTGCCTACAAGGGTGAGAATCCAAAAACTTCTCTAAGAGAATCATTTTAATGTAATTCTTCAAAAATAACGACGGTTGCTATTTACAACAAACTCACTTTTTCTAATTTAGGGTGATTAACGAAGAGGATGCGCGATGCTTAAATACGAGTTCAAAGTCTCTCGGGCAAAATCTAAAAAAGATTGATTAGAAAATTTAAGTAAACCATGTAAGTCTGATTATATTATCGTTGCTCCCTAGCTGACCCCTGACTGAAAAAACTAACACTGCCGACTCTACTCAAAATCTTCAGAACATGCGCTAGTCTGTGGTGAGTTAGATGCCAAGGATGTGCGCAGATATGTGAACGTGGTATAAGTTCCCAACGATAGACGGTTCTCCATTGTCTGATCGGGGGATTACCCTACCACTAGGGTAATCACTTTCCTCCTCCAAGCAATGTATATAGTGGTGGATCGGTGTATTACTAAGATAACCTTATCTGAATCTAAGCATACTTCAAAATGCTAACCATGTGACAAGATCCACCATAACAGATATTCATTGTTTAGTACTGAACCTGAATAGCTGTATCCTTCATAATGCAAGACTTTTCATAGGCCCACATTTTTAAAGTCATGATTTCGTAACAAAGCAACCTCAGCTTACAAAGATGAGCTAAACTCTTATCGATAATGAGTATTAAGGCAATGGGATCTGCAGTGATATAACAGCTGCTTAAAATGGATCACATATACATATACATACATGATCGAACAATCGTCAATTTATTGCAGAACACTCTAAATGTAGTCCAGAGCTACTACTATACAAAAAACCTATCAATTCACTACGAAAGGGAAGGAAAGAGGCCTGAATTGGATGCTCAATTGAATAAAGTTCTGGTCAATTTTATGGCAGCTTTATCAGCTCATTCGAGCATTCTGAGTACAGAATTTGAGAATAGACACAAAGAACAATCACATGTGGACATATAACCTACCTACTAATTACAAGACCGAACAAAAAACAGTAGTGTTTATATAGCAATAACTCGTTTCTCTAGGATTAATGCGCTACTGATCGCATGATTAGAATTTGTACTGAATACCCTTCCACTACACCTAAATCTAAAAAGGGAGTTCACTTTAAGCGTTGTAAGGTTCTATATAGGACCAACAGGTAATTGGGCTGGCCGAACCTCTTGAAAATCCTCAAATACATCATTTGAAAAGGACGTAATTTAGAACCACAATTCTAGGTTACCTTACAAACTCGTGGAAAAAAGAATCTCTGTGCACCTAGTTACAAAAATGTTCCGAAAACGAAAGGTAGTAAGAGGTAGTCAGAAGTTAGACAAATTATTCCAATCAGAGGTTCATACCATCGAGTTCCGCGCATATGTAGTCTTTAAAAAGAGGGTATGCATACAATGTTAACATATTTAGACAAGATATGAAAATCAAGCAACCTTTAGTGACTCTAAGTTGGTCTGAATTGAATATTTAAAAATACTTATCATTTCAGACAAGGTTATGCTGTTATGGATGCCCAAGCTGAGATAGCGAACCATCTATTGGGTGGAAGAAACGCTGATGCTGAGGTTCCTTTTATGCCAATTAAGAAATTCATGTCAGTACAAGTCAAACTATAGAGGAAACTTGCTTGCTATGAAGGAGGACGCAAAAACAAACGAATATGTCCTTTTTTATGACTGTGATAATTTTGGGTTGATAGTAATGATAATGGCATTCCCATTGTTAGAAGATAGGTTGATTGTCCAGTCCCCGACTGGTCTATTGACTTGTCATCGACCGATTGATATTTAATCGTCGCTGCTTGATTATCAGTGGATATTGCACATATTGCATCGTCTTCTGTCAGTTTAGTATCCCAGCTAAAAGCTCGCACTATTGTAAAGAACTCATTAATTTCTCGAATTTCATTGAGAAACATAAGCCCTGTATTAATTTCTGGTGGTTTGGAAGATGAAGAAGAAGCATACAAAAAAAAGGATGTGGAAGAATTAATCTATAGTAAAAAGGATGAAGTCAATCTATTAGAAAATTTGGAAGACACATGCATAATGAAAGATTTTATGAATTTATAGGCGAAAAACAAGAAAATAATTCGGTCAAAAGCGATTCAGGCTCGCGCCATCAGGGTTTCGTACCAGAACTTTATCAACGAACAGTTGTTTAACCAAATTTAAGTTAGTATGCTGAAATCTAATCCAAATTCCCCGCATTCATTGCTCTGGAACGTTAGTAAATACGTTATAGATTATTGTGTTACCCTCTATTTAGCTGTATATTTCATATGTTTGAAATTCCATTAACATTTAAACAGGCGGACGAAAGAGTTGTATTAGAAATTAACGCACAAAATATTTTTTTTTAGCAACTATAATACTTACGAAAAAAAGCGGCAGCTTTCCTGTTATCTATGACTCAATATTTACAAACTGTGAAAATATTAAAATTAAACGTTGATGTTCGGGGTGGGGGAATGGGTGTTTTCGTATATAGTAGACTATGTATTTGTAATCAAATCACCAAAAATTTTGGGATCCTTAAAACTATCCTTTTCAAGCGATACCCTAAACGATTCAAAATAAAATTTTTATTGGGCCCCTCATCCCCATAAAAAAGTAAAAAACAGGTTTTTTTCAAAATGTCTCAAATCACGAAGATCTGAAATTTTGCAAAATTTCAAGCTCTCACATCACGTCTCTGATAGACTGACAGACGGACGTAAGAACGATCTTATAACGTCTCCGTTTGAGGTACGGATTCCTAAAAATACACAAACTTCTGGAAAGTTTTTCTAGTCGAAGATCGTCTTTAAATCAAACTTCGGTTAGTATATTTCCTTTCATTCAAATCATTTTCTTCGATAAGTAACAGTCAACTGATTGATAACAACGTTTCTGATGTAGAGTAAACACAAAAGTTGGTTGAATTCAGTTATTTGAAAGTCACCAACCCGCTTCTTATTTTGTTGTTGCTGACTGACGTAAAGTGGAGCAGTTTGCGGTAAAGCTGTTACGTGTAGCGAGCATTGTCAGTTGACTTTTAAGTCACAGATTACAGTCCGTGATTGTGCAACGTGTGACCTACCTAAGAGTTGCTTAAATAAAATCGAAAATTATTTTTTTTTAATTACTCTTCTCATAACCAAAGACACATACATATATATATACAAGGTACCGTCATACTAGTTTCAGTGATCTATATTTTTGTGATGCTACACACAAACTTTAAGATATTTTTTTTCATATGGCTCAATGACGCGTTATCACCACTACCAGTATCTTGGTGTCCGTTCCTTATCGTACTAACACCCCATTCACATTTGCCTAAACTATGGTATTCTCTCCGATAAACTGTGAAAAAACACTATGGAAAACATACGTCGGTTAACATTAACAGCTGATACAAATCACTGCTCTTCCTACACACAAACCGCTCAGCTAATAATCCAATCACCTATTATTTCAAGATGCCACTTTATATAATTTCGATACCAATCTCCTTATTATTCTACTTAATCGGCGGCCATTACATTTGCATAAGCATTTAGGGGAGAGGTTATGGCTCGAAGAAATTTCCTAATTGTGGCACCGATCAATGGATTGCCATTGTATGTAGGTACGCGTCATATATTTACCCGAAGATTATCTCGCTTGAAAATTGAGGCTTCTAGAGGAAATTGATACCTTGAATTATTACTTCGATTAAATAAATACCGGAAATCTCGAGGATATACCACTTTTCCCGTTTAGTTTTTAGACTCACCTAATTCATAGGTTATAAATGTGACACCCACAACAAGAAGAAGGGGAACTTTGCTTTTTAGAGGAAATTATCGATTGCGACAACGTGCGGTGTGTAATTTGTCGAACGAATCGACAGGTAACTATTGAATTGACTTATATGTCTAACTATGTATGTATGTATGTACGTTCGTAATGTGAAATGTTATCCTGGTATAGAGCTTAAATAAGACAAGTACATCCCTTCAGTTTCTGTAATTCAACCATCAAGTACACATTTCACCTCTTACGTGACTTCCAAGAAAATTACTTTTCATCCACACGTAGAACGAGAGATTTATATTGTCTGCAATATGCAGAGGTTTGTATCAATGTGATTTTTCAACAAAATTTCTGGCACGTTTGAAAAAAACAAAAATTTTCAGAAAATTGGAAATTGCATAATTGGGTTTACCATTGCTGTCTTTACTGCAACTGCCGTGATATCAAATTCTTTGAACGTATTAGAGTAGTAGAGCTAGAGCTGTCTGAATGTATTAGAGTAGTACGATTTCGTACCTTTGCAAGTTAAAGAAAAGCAAAATCGCTTTGTGTCATGACCTGGAACATAAAGACGGCAATGAGTTTACGTAGGTAATTGGCGTAGCGGAAAACAAGAGATCGTCACTATTGACAAATATTAAGTTAACTTGCCTAAAAATGAAAAATTGTTCAATTCCAATTTAAAATCAGTTCTGTTCTGTGCGTGTGCAAAATATGGGCCTTTGTTAATATTCTGATTAGTATGGTTGGTAAATTTGAGGCAATTCCTTCTAAGAAGATCATCATAGCAAAAGATTGAGCATCAATCGTAAAATCACTAACTAACATCTCATTTGCAAGGAGAAGCAATTCTTACTCAAAAGCATCCAACTCAGGGGCGGATCCAGCTCGAAGGCGCAGTTATACTGATAGCTGTAAAATTCGTGTACAGGAGCGGGGGTGTTTGAAGCAGGACAGAACTTATTCGGCTAAAATCGATCGAAGGTTTGTTTTAATTGAAAACAGCTA